>JAGFZM010000011.1:620155-642289 GCA_017657215.1 Limnothrissa miodon
GAGAGAGAGAGAGAGAGAGAGAGAGAGAGAGAGAGAGAGAGAATGGCGACACTGACATGGTTACACAAAGACCTAACCAGGATTCAGTTACATAATGATGCCATGTCAGCAGAAAGACTCACAAAGCACACCCACACACAAACATCCACACACAACTGCCGCATGACTTCACCCACCACAGAGCTGCTGGCTTGGTCCACCAGAGTGTTGCTAACATGCTAATGCTAACAGCCACCACATTGGGAAAAATGGTGCTTTGCCTAGCTAGTGCTCCCTAACGGCTGGCACAGGCCATCAGTGTAGGCTCACTGCTTCATCTTCCAAAAGAGACTAAATGGCACAGCTATGTTGCTGCGTCATGATGAGCACGGACACATAATTGCTACATTCCATATGGGTATACAATTACCAGTGTCCTAATCCACAGGTCACACACACACACACACACACACACACACACACACACAGAAATGAAAAATGAAGATGGCAAACCAGAGACAAACTGCTTTTCACTCTCTGCACAGAGTTTGCCAGAGAACAGGAGAGAGAGACAACAGGAGGCAGGAAAGGTAGTGGGAAGTGGAGTGGGTCCATAAAACAGGGCAAAATATAGATGAGTGAAAGGGTGATCAAGAGGAGAGGGAGATCAAGAGGAGAGGGAGAGAAATGAGAGAGAGAGAGAGAGAGAGAGAGAAGGAGAGAAAGAGCAACCAACCAACTAGAGACCAAATAACCAACACTGTGAGAAAAAAACAAAAAACAGTGGGGCTGATGAAGTGAGAACTCAGTGCTGAAGAGAGGGACCCCCAGAGCCACCCCCCCCCCCCCCTCCCCTCTCCCCCCTCCATGCACAAGAAAAGAGCTGCGGGCTGCAGAACAGAGGCTCAGCCCTGCATTCAGCTCCCACTGCAGCACAATGGGGGTCAGAGCTTTTAGCTTTCAGCCCCATGAATACAAACACAGCCTGCAGGCCCAGCCACGGCCAGGGAGAGGACCCTGTGTACCAGTACGTGTGAAAGTGTGTGTGAGAGTGTATATTTGTGTGGGGAAAAAGAGGGGCCACACACACACACACATACGCAGAGAGAGAGAGAGAGAGCAAGCGAAAGAGAGAATGTGAGATACAGAAAGAGAAAGAGAGAGATAGACACTCAGTCAGACAGTCACACATAGAAAAAACAACAACAAAGCAGAACAAAATGGATCTGCTGGAATTGTAGGGGCACCTGACAGCCCTACCAGCAGACAGGCATTGTACTTTCTGTCTCAAACCCCTGTCCCCAGATAGGCACCTGCCAAAAGGACCGGGCCCCTGGGCTGGACCTGTGCATCCATTGGGAGCCGCTCCTATCCAGGGACGTGTGGCTTCATGACATTGCAAAAAAAACCCTAATTATTGCATCAGTCCTACAAAAACTTAAAATGCATGAAAAAGTCTGACATGAAACACACTAAACTTATTCCGCACCTCCGGAGTGCAAGATAAAAAATGATGTTTCCCCTGCAGTGCTTGTGTAGGATAAGTACAGTATAGTGGTCCAACTGTGGTTGTCTCACTCTCAGTGTGCAGTTGGACAGTTGAACATGACTAGGGACATCAATATAAGCTTGGATGTCTGACACACTGCATGTTCTACAGAAAGATTATGCATTTTTTTGTGAAAAATACAGAAACCTTGAATTTTGTCTCAAATTGTCACAGACCAACAGACAGAAATATAAACCTGGCTGTCTTATATATCCATGCCACTTTGAAGATCTCACCGTGTGGTTGTTGCTTGAGGAAACTGCTTTAGTCTGGACTATGGCTGGTGGTGCTACTCACATTGCTGTTGGACTCGTTCACTGAGGGGCTGGAGCTGTGGTTCCACTCGGCCGGGTCACTGCTGCACGCCTGCCGGCTCTGGCTCTCAAACTCCTTCAGCTGGCCAACACAGAGACATAGAAAGAAAAAGAAAGAAAGAAAGAAAAAGACAGAGAGAGAGGGAGAGAGGGAGAGAGAGAGAGAGAGAGAGAGAGAGAGAGAGAGAGGAGATGAAGATTGAGCCACTGATTGATTCACTCTTTTTGACTATTCATATTCTCTGGGACAAGAGCTGCCGGACAAAGACACAAACACAGATATTGTTTCTTCAAGAGAGAGGAGAAAACAACTGACTCTTTTCACAGAAGAAGAGATGCTCTGTGAATAGCAGGAACCATAATGAAGCATGTTCACTGCAGCAATAAGCATTAGTTCTGAAACAACGTGTTTTTTACAGGCATAAAAAAGTTGAAGATAGTCTGTGAAAAACGCATTAGCAGATTGATGCCCACAGTGAGCACAACAAGAATGAAAGCAATCAGCCAATCTGGGTTTTTAATGAGTAACTAGTTTTGCCATCAGAGTTCCACTGATGTGGAGGTGTGCCATTGGTGTCCTCCTACCCGTGCAATAGCCTCTTCCACAGTGATCATCCGCTCCTTCACCATCATCATCAGCTGGATCCGCTCCTCATCACTCATGGTGATCTCACTGGCCACAAAGCCCAGGTCCTCTCCCCCTGAGTCACAAAGGTCAGAGAGTCACCACCAATAACACCAAAAAAACAACCAACATCACAAATCACAAGTTCTGCATAAGGCATTATGAAGGTCATTGTGGCGAGCATCTTAAACCTCACATGAGTGCTAGAGTAAGCACAAGATGCACCTTTTGACATTTGTCTTCCAGCTCCTTTCTGCGACTTGCGGAAATTCTGCCAAAAAGATTTGTTCTTCTTTCTGCTGTCAGCCTTTCCTGCAAGGAGAGGGAATAGGTTGGGGTAAGCAAAGCTTTGATGGATGAGGGCACTGAATTAAGGTTGGCCAACTGCTGTGTATTTTTAAAGACAGGCTAGTCAGCAGTTGGCAAGAAAATAGGCTATCAAATATAACAACACTGACTGTCTGTACAGTTTATACTCCTGAAATGGATATGGCAAGTTCTGTCATAGGAAGATTTTATTCTAAGCAACAATTAACGACATGCTCACATGCACATGCACACACACACACATACACACACACGTAAAAAAAACAAAACACAAAACATTAAAATGCAGGCTTACCTCCTATACCATCTTCAGAGCTGGATTTGTGCATATACAGCCTACGAAAAACCCAGAAAGCACAGTGTTACTAAAGCGCACCAACGAAAGCTTGATAAAAATAAAGAGGAAAAAAGAACGGCTTAGGGCATGCGCCTCTGTCTCATGTCACCTGTTCTCCAACACTATCCTCCTCATTGTGCTCCAGTCATTGCTCAGTCAACAATAACAAAGAAAAAAAACTTCCTCTCCTCTTTCTGGCCAAGCCTTTCTCTTCTCCCACCCTCCCTTTCTCTCTCTTCTTCTTGTCCTCAAGACACACACACACACACACGTATGTACGAGTGCACGCACACACTCTCCAGGGCAAAAGAGAAGTGTGGGTTCCTGGGCAGTGTGGCGCGAGGGCTTGTTGTCCGCTGGCTGGGATGTGGCAGCTTTGGCCCGGGGCTCCCCTGCAACAATAGGGGCTTTTGACAGCACGGGCCGCGTCTTTTCACTGGGCGCATTCCTCTCGCTCTCAGCTGACGCAGGCTGCTGAGGTTAGCGACTATCACTCCCCCTCAGGCCTGCAGTGACACGGGCTGGCCAGGTGAGGGCGTGTGTCTGCTGGGGGCAACAGGTTATGGGTGACTACAGTTCACCCAAGTCATGACAAGACCTCTTGTTGTCTTCACTCAGATGTGACTTTAAATGTTCTGAGTAGAATACCTATGCCTGACTCAAGCTCATGGTAATCATTGATGAGTTGTCAATAAAATGTTTATGAACTAGGACTTCCAACACCATCATTAAATGCCTCATCACAACACAACCACTCCCTGTTGACCCTCAGCATGGGACTATGGGATCAGTCTAATCCAAGATGAATCATGGTGATTTGTGATTCAGTTACAATGGCTGTGTCATGGTTTCCTATGATAAGTCTGAGGTCTGGACAAAATATACTCCATTCAGGGGCTTTCCAACTGCCTGCCCCGATCTCCTTGTCACCCGCTGGGATACAAATGTGACCCTGCCCCCCATCCACACACACAGGAGAATATGTGTGAGCCACTGTACCTCACCCTAGTGACAAGACTACATATCACCACAACCTCCACATAAACCCACAATGACAGGAAGGAAACAGACTGGTGAGAGAGAGAGTGTGTGTGAGTGTGTGTGTGCGTGTGTGTGTGTAAGAGGCCATCTGAGAGGTCGGCAGGAAATGCACATATAGCTCAAGAGATGTGATGTGAGGGTGTCAGGATTCTCATCTAGAGTGTGTGTTACTTAAAGTACATTCAACGACATTCCATTCAATGAAATAGAAACAGCAAAGTATCACCCACTACTATTGCAAATAGTTGCATTTATAAAGTAAACATTCCTATGTCTTTCACCTTCAGTGTACAAACTAACCAAACTCCACACCAAGAATGTCCTCTCAGAAAGTGTGACTTTGTTGTACAGGTTACCATGACAAGGTTGGTGGATTGTGGATGCTTACTTTCTCTCTGTCTCTGGAGTGGACATGGCACTGTTGAGACCCAATGATTCCTGTGGAGACACACAAACCCTTAAATGATTACATGCAACTGTATTGCTATACTCTAATTGAGCTTAACAAATTTTGTATATAGGATAACATTAGTCAGTGTCCCCAAAGAATAATATAAAAGGCAAAATTAAGATATTAAGATTATTTGCTATCTTTAAATAACATTTAAACAAACAACCTATTATTAATTTCAGTGGTCAAAAATAATCAAAATCCTATACATCCAGAGAATATCCTATATATCCAGAATATTCTAAAAATATGAACATTTTATTTACTTGTGTGTTTTAGTTACTTTATTTATTTTGTGTTGATGTGCTTACCTGTATTTCAGATCTTAGCTGCAGAGAAGTGGAGATGGGCTCGATCTTGCCCTGTGGAACAGAGAAAGGGCAAGAGAGTGAGAGCTTGAGCCTGACGCATGTCTTAAGGGAGCCACAATTCAAAAGGCCTGAATGTTCTGCATTAACAAACAATTGAGCAAGATGAACAGGTATGCATTAAGGACAGACTGGAATGCTTGATCTTGGTTGTTTTATGTGTGCTATGAATCAGACCAGCTGTGTGATTGTGCACACACACACACACACACACACACAAAGACACACACACACACACACACAAACAGGGAGATGGTCTTCACCGTTTCAGTGTCCTGCGCCACCTTGCGCTTACGGAGCTCCTCCATCCTGTTGCAGACGTCACTGAATGAAGTGCTGTAATATTCAGAGTACTCCTGTGCCAGATCCTCAATGTTCCCGAGAGAGCCATCCTTCAAGACATTGGACAAACACATGGTCTTCAGTACTAAAAAAGAATCTCTCTAAACCAACATTCAAACAAACACACACACCACAGACAGAAAGTAATAATGGGCTATTACAAAAATACCACGGTTGCTTGAGAAAGAGGCTTTCTGTTTCAATGGACAAATGTCACGTTTAACCTCTGGTTTAAGTGGAAAATCCCCTCCCCAGTTTGATATTTCCACTATAAAGCCTGCACAAAAACATCCATCCCCTGGTAAACTTAGTATTGTATTTTTGCTATACTTTTACACACACACCACTTCTCTATGGAACTTAAGACACATTCCCACAAACAATGGGGTGCACAGACATGCACATGCTCACACACACACACACACTTGAGTTACACTGAGCTATGTCTTGAGCTGGGTCATGACGCAGTTGCCCCCTCTGAAGCCTCTCCTGAGTTCCTTCATCCATAAATCTCAGCCAACGACTCAAGAAGAACAACCAGTGTCTGCCAGAGGCATTCACTTCCTCACATTGTACTGCATGCCCCCAGTCACTTCTGTAATGTTTTTAAAAGATCACCAGGGGAACTGGATTGCAGGGCTGTTGATAGAAATTTCATGTCCATAGATTTTAGGAAAAAAGATATTAATATTAGATGCCTCGCATGACACATTTCAACAAACCAACTGGACATGCTTGGGGAGCATCACATGGCAGGCTCTAGTTCGAGAACCTTCAGTCAGCGCAAAGGACTATGCCTGGCATAGTTTAATATGAGACACATTTGGCCCCAAGGCAACCCAGTAACCTTTGAGAAATGTCAAAAACATTTGTTTACCTGAAATGTCAAAGGTTGAGAGCGGCCCACACAGACACAATGTTATCATTACTCTTAAGGAACTGTTAACTGAACTAAAAAATCTTCAAGCAGAATATAAATGGGGGCAAAGGAGAAAGCAATGGTATTTTTCCTCAGATTCGGTCGATAAAGACTCGTGGAAAGACTAGTGAAAATAATTCAAGAGTATGGGTTACACATGATAATAATAATATAGCTACATAAGTGGTGTAAGCCAAGGGGACTGTTATTCCTACCACAAAAACCAAGTAGCCTGCATAAGGATGTTTCCGTGAGTATTTCAGTATTTCCACTGAATGTTAACATATTTGAACATTCAGTAGGATATGGCTGCTGCTGCTGACATACCATAGCGCCTAAGTTGAGCATTAAGGACAGTCGACAGACAGTATCTTCATGAGTGAAGAAAATGTAAACAGGCTCATTTTTCATGTTCACCTGTCATTTAATACAAAAGCAGTTTGGTAGCCTACCTGTAACTCCAGATACAGAACCTTTTCGGTTTTTACGAAAATGTTGTCACCAAACTTACCAGCAGATTCATAACATCGGTCCATACTCTACAAAAGCTGTCAGAAGCATAAGAAGCAGGATAATTCTTTGCTGGTGTACCATCCTCTTCCATGACTTAAAGCGCAGGCACAGCGCAGCTTTAGTTGAAAACCAGCATCCTCTGTAACGCTCGGAAAATGTTTATAACAGAAGTCCTGCTGCTGTAGTTTAGCATGCCTCTGAAAGTAGGCTACATCTACTCAATCGGAGAGCGTCGAACCTACTCCATCCCGAACTTGGCTGTATTTTGGTCTTTTACAACTTAGACTGCCCACCCATGGTAGGTACCATAAAACACACATTGCGTAGGCTAGGCTCCCTTGTAGCATTGTGCATAGGGTCCGGGAAACAGTGATGCTGACGGAAATCAAATTGAGTTTTTGATAATGTTTATATTTCTAAGCAGAGGTTTTTAACTAACAATTATATTTGAGCTGAGGACCGACAGAGATAGTCTATCCCTGCTTTGAGTACTTGAGGAGAAACGCTTTGTTATTTTTTGGGGCATATTGCATCCATTTGTTTTCAGTCTGAGTATCCTCAAAAGACCAGAGTTTTTTTCACCGAGAAGAAAAACCTCATGCGAATACTGAGGACACATTGTATAATGTTATAAAAAGTGATGGGCTCAAAAATCACAATACTTGCTAACTCTTTGGCTAATTCTTTGGTCGCTTTTTCAAGGCTTAAAACTTTGGTGCAACAAGATGCAAAACTAGGCCTACTAATAATATTGCAGAACAAAGACTATTCTGAATGCTTTGTCAGGGAAGCAGCGGTCAGTCAATTATGCCTTCAGATTACATAGTTCAACTTTTACAAATCACAGTGAGGTATTCTGACTTTGCTACTTCTCGTACTCCTCATATCTAGTTAAACTACTGAAGCAGAGGCAAAGCTGCGTGACGTCCTTCATCAATGCACTCTCTACAGCAAACTAATAAAGATGAGTCCAGTCTTCCAGACAGATTCTGGACGAGACGAGACACATTACACTTCACATGAGAAAAAAACACACGGATGTATGTGTGTGTGATTTTGCGTGCATAAAACTTTCTGGTGCCACGTGAAGCTGCTCCATAGTACAAATACCGAAATGAAAGAAGTGTGCATCCTAATACAAAATAAACTTTGTGCTGCCATGCATGCATAAATGAATTACCAGTTGAGCATTTCACTGTGGCAAGGTACTAAGCTAAGTATTTAATTTTGGGGACACATAGGTCTACTGATAAAAATTGTATCCCTACTGAATGCTTTTTGTATACAATTGATGAACATGATTAGATATGATGAGCACTGCTTTCATTTTGGTGCATAACTTGGTTCAATATGTCGAGCAATTGCAGCTCCGATTTGACACCCACTGCTAAGGTCTAGACTAGAGAGTAGACTGAGAAGTAAAGACATTAAAGAGCAGGAATGTTTCTTCCAAGCATAGTTCTGTCACTTCTGGAAGGTCACTGGGTGGCTGGATATTAGCATTGATGTGGTGGGTGGTGGTGGGAGTGTATAGAGAATGAAAACACTGTAGCATTGTCTTTAGAAGGAGACACGAATCAGCACACAGTGACTTTTATTTACAAGTGCAGTATGTACTTGAAATGACCACACACATTGTAAAGGGCTCTTTAAATGCACCTGCACATGCACCTTATAGAGACTGTTGTAGCAAGTAGATCTGAAATACCTGAAAGACCATGTGATTGAATAAGAACTGAATGGTGAAAAATAGACTTGTTTACTTGGAGGCACCCATTGGCCCGATCAGTGAGCCTCAATCATAGGCTTCTTTTAAAAGAGAAGGGATCGCCTTCACACCACACGCTCTGTCTGCATGCAAATTCCTCTGCTTCTGCGGGACAAAGTGCTGTAACCCAGTGACATCCACACACATGCACATTCACACACACACACACACACACACACACACACACACACACAATCTGATCTCAGGGCTATGCGCTATGAAAGAGGGGCATTCATGTGGTATTCTGGAGTGACATGCCCTGGAGTCAGAGCGGTAGGAGATGTGGCAGTGCAAGCCAGGCCGAGGAGAAGAGAGCTGCCCTGTGACGCACCACACAGGGCTATTCAGCTCAGTCTCCACACAGAAACTGCCCCATTATGCCCCCCCCCCCCCCATTCCATCTCCCCCCATGCTACCCCACTCCACTTCGTCTCACCCTACTGCTAACCCATGATCATATGACCACCGCTTTGTTTCCTATGGCTCTTTCTTCTAGGCTTCGACCCTCACTTAAGAGCACCAGAAGTCAGGCTGATGGTACAGGGTAAAAGGCTGAGTGTCAGGCACTGGAGTGCACATCTGATAGCCACCTTCAATAGCCCAAGCCCAAACCCCTGCCTTCATCCCCTCCAACTCCAATCATGCATGCAGCTGTGCGTGCATGCATCAATAGTAGTAAACATACAATGCATGCCACTGTTAATTCCCCAGGATGGTGAGAGGACACACTCTGGTCTTTGCTCAAAGGGTTTGAGTTACAAGAAACTGTTTTGCAATATGTTTTGAAATGGTTTGTGGACTGGTGACTTCAAAGATAGCTAATTGTCTCCATAGTGAAGGCTCTCATGTGTACCAGAATCTGTTGGGGAGATTGTAATCTGTTTCAAGCCAGTGGATGGAGAGGCCCCATTCAGTTCATGGTTCAGAAAACTCCAGCCTAAGCCCTGTGGTATCACGCGGAACTCCATGGAGCTCCACTGAGCCAACGAACAAGGCCAATTAACTGAACCAGAGGCTCCTTGGATGGAGAGAAAGGAACAGGGTTTACTGAAGACTTTACTGTTCAGTGGAGCTGATGAATGAAGGTCTGACACTGGAAAGCATCTAGTCTATGGTAACTGCAGTGAAGGCAAGACACATACATAAAGTAACTTTGGCATAATGTCTGTGGTACACCAGCAAGTTTCCAAAGTACAGCCAAAGTACAGTATCAGTACTTCCTTTCTCACACAGTCTTTTACTTTCACAAATGTATTGTGTAGAGCTTCTTATTCTGTGATTAGTGTGAAAACAGAAGAACCATGCAAACTTCCCTTTTCAGCCATCTGTCTCATCATTATCATTATGAGATCTCAGTGCACTGATGTCCTTTAGTCCTGCTCATTAGGAGAGCTCACACTGTTCTCCAGATGGAGAGGAGAGGCCATTACTGAGTCAAGATCATATACAGCAGACAGATAAATTGCCACAATTCTGAGACCACAGCACAGCATTAGGCCTGTGACACTTTGGCCCGGTGGCGGCTCCTGCCTCTCGTCACCTTTGATTAGAAGTTGAAGAACGTGGTGCATGGTGGGTAATTGCTCAGCAGGAGAATGAGAGGGGATATGGAGTGGCTAGAGTGAGATGTGAGAGAGGCCCCGAGGGCTGTTTGGATCACACCAGTTCCCTGCTGAGCAGAAACATGCAGTCCTCTTCTCAAGGGAGACGGGTGGATACAGGAGGAGGAGGCACCCTCACTCCTTCAGTCAATCCACCGAATATAATAAAAAAAGGTAACGAAAAGTCATCTTGTGTAGGCTTGATGATAAGTGACATAAAGGTGCACTGACCTACAAAAATATTCCTGAATCTGGCTTGCCTGCTGTCTTGCATTAGGGGACCTGCCATCTTAGATGCTGACGCACTATTTGACAAAGCAAACCACTTCTAACCAGATTCTATCGTCAGCTTACTCAAGACTCTTTTACCCTGGCCCTTCTCTGGTCTTAGAGCTAAACTGCTAATCTCCTAGAGACCTCCTGGTGATGTAAGGGTTAAAGAAATGAGAGGAGCTGTGTGAGATCTAGAACTTCGAGGGGGGTGAATCCAGCCTATCTAATCCCCTGTCCCCCAGGTAGGCCTAGGGTCAGACAGCAAGCCACCCCAATCAGGCTGCTGAGGAGGGGGTTGTTGGGGGTGATGCATGATGGAGCTGTCTGTGTGTGTGTGTGTGTGTGTGTGTGTGTCAGGAGAGGGAGGAGGCTGTTGGTGGATTGTGATGGGACTGAGCAGGAGGGAAAATGGCTTTCTGCCGAAGTGCTGATTACACTCAGGATGGTTTCTCTGTGCATCTCTGCAGGGGTCTTCGAGGGCAAAGACCTCTCTTTTCTTTTGCCCTCCTAAAAATGGCCTGAAAGCCTTTGTCTACCTTGTCTCTACTTGCCTGTATCTTTCCAGCTTTGTGTATTTTTCTCTATATATTCAAACTTACAGTATCTAAATTACATTGTTTTGCATTTGTATGTGCTTTTATATTTTTATGCATTTTCATGAACATTTGTATGTCTTAGTGTTTGTATATGTGCAGATCAGTCTGATATTATGAGTTATAACATAACTGAAAGATGACCTAATATCCCCCAGCACTATTCTCATATCCACTGACAGAGACAGTGGTGAGAGAGTATGTGTGTGGGTGGGTGTGAGCATGTGTTCCTGACCGTGTGTCACTGCACAAACATCAGGCGAGTTTTTCCTTTGTTTGGGAAAGTAGTGAGAAAAGGGCTGTGTGCTTTGAGGGTTGACCGACAATCCCAAATCCCTCATCACAGATTCAGCGATAAATCACTTCCCTGCTAAGTGTGACTCACTTTTAGAACATCACTCTTAACAAGACTGATCAACTCCAGATGTGGATCAAATCCATATTTCAAACTATTGAATAAACCCTTCATGTTCACAACACACGAATATCCCCCTCCTTACAGCTGTGGACATACAGACAAGTCAAGCTGATCAGAGAGGTTTTGGACAGACACCTGGAGTAGGTTTGGGTGTACATGATGGTTTTTAAAGGAGAAATCCGGTGTGACGTGGACCTGGACTCTACTGGAAGATGTTACCGAGTACAAACATATACCCAATGCCCACCTCCGTTCACCCTCAGCATTCAGCATTAAACCGTTTTTAGCCGAAGCTTTCATTAACCTTACACTGCTAGCTATAGGGGCAAAGCTTTGCCTATGCAGATAAATCACTATTTTTACACCATTAACAAGGTTCAAAGTAACTCCACACTTCATTGGTAGACTTCTGTGGGCCCTGACATTTAAAACGAGACAATGAGAACTTTGAAAGTAAACGGATACTTTATTAAAAAGACCATCAATACAGACTGTACCTTCACAGAATTTTGCAGTCACCGCCATCTTGAAATTAAATCACAACAAGTTGATTGACGAACAGATAGGATAGGGGAACAGATTGAAAATTATATTGTGTAGAAGTGCTTGGATTTCAGCTGAAAATATATGGTGACTGTCTACATGAGCACTAAAGCACCAACAAATTATCAAACTTAAAAGAATTTGACCAAAGACATCTATAAGGTTGTAGCTTGTCAATCGACTTATCGTGATTTAATTTCAAAATGGTGGAGAAATTCTGAGAAGGTACTGTCTTTATAAACTGTCTTTTTAATAAAGTACCTGTACACTTTCAAAGTTCTCATTGTCTCGTTTTAAATGTCAGGGCCCTCAGAAGTCTACCAATGAAGTGTGGAGTTACTTTGAACCTTGTTAATGGTGTAAAATGATTTATCTGCATAGGCAAAGCTTTGCACCTATAGCTAGCAGTGTAAGGTTAATGAAAGCTTTGGCTAAAAACGGCTTAATGCGGAATGCTGGGGGTGAACGAAGGTGGGCATTGGATATATGTTTGTACTCGGTAACATCTTCCAGTGCAGTCCAGGTCCAAATCACACCGGACTTCTCCTTTAAGACTACTGTAGCTATGACAAAAAGCAAATCTGAGAGAAGCTGGTCTTGCAGCCTCTACTGACTGATCTGAGAAGAGGTGGTTGAGGCGTGAAACCGCTGTAAGGCTTCAGATCGTGGAAAAGGGAACTAACAGTAAAGGGACGCTGCACAGAGTGAGCTGGATGTGGGCCAAAGACTCTCACTCCAAACCAGACTGTGGACAATATGCATTTTGGCACGCTCAAACAGGAAATGACACGAACACACACACACAAAGGCTTTTTTTGCAAGAGAGTTTCTCTGTGTGTGTGTGTGTGTGTGTGTGTGTGTGTGTGTAATTGGGTGGGTGTTTGGAAGGGGAACCAAACAGCCACAACCAAGAAGGGTGAGAGTGGGAGAGAGAGGAATGGAGAGGCAACAGCCTTAGCTTAACTAACGGAGTCATCCCACCGTCTTCCCCCGCTGTGGTGAGCTGTTCCTGGAGCGCACATGTGGGGAGACCCTGACAGTGGCCCGGTGCCAAGCGGAAACGGGAGCTTACTGAAACGCTTATGCTGAAGGATCTCTAATGCAATACATGTGTTCCTCCTCAGCTTCGCCTTTCTCTGTCTCCCTCTACTATCATCTCTCCCTTCTTCCCTTTTTCCTCTCTCTCTTTAGGCTGGTCTCTCTCTCTCTTAGTCTGTGGCCAGCTCCTCCTCTGCTGCCCATGGCTCCACACCCTTCCTGCAACATCCCAGAATCCTCCTTCTAGCTTTTTCTTTTTTTTCTCTCTTGATCTTCTATTCCTTTATTTTTCTTGCTTTTTCATTTCTCCATTACTCCCTATCCCTTTTATTCAGTTAGTATCTTTGAGCGAAACCCATTCAAGGAGAGTGGATGTTTTTCAACAAGTCTATTACTTTCAAAAGTAGATGAAAGCAGAAGAGGATGACTGTAATAGCGGGATACATGTGACATTCCAGCGCAGCTCGAAATTTGCCATCTTGAAACTCTGACCACCATGACCCACAGAGGAGCCATTCAGGCCTTTCATTCCATCGTTACTTGCAACTGTGGTTTAACTGTTGATAATACAAGGTTAAAAACAAGTTTGAGAGGTGGTAGAGATTAGACAGTAATCACCCCCCACACACACACACACCCACACACACCACACTCTCTGTATAGTGAAGCAAGGCCATGATCAGAGCACCCAAACAGAACTTAACATGACCTCACAATAAAGCTCAAACAAGTTCAGGGTGACCTTGCAGTGCAGCAACAACTTGTCTTCAGTAGATTACAACTTTCCAAAGACTGTTTTAGTAAACTACAAGCAAAAACTTGCTGCCACTGCATTACAGCCTAGCTTGAGGCTGACCTTCCCAGAGTACCTGAGGTCTCTTTCTCTCTCTCTCTCTCTCTCTCTCTCTGAGCATCCAGGTTATGATTGTATAGGGCAACACCCCCCCACCCCTCGGTATCTCAGGGGCATCCGGCTGGTAAATATGAGCTCACCCACCATATTAGCTTCAGCTAGACTCACAGAGTCAGAGCCTTGGATGGTTGTGCTCAAGCCAGAAGCCTCTATGAGAACTCACACACTCACGCGACAAGCAGCAGCAACAGACAGCCCACACAGTGTACATCTCACACATACACACAAAGCATGCCGGTATAACTCAAGACAACTCACCAAAGCATTAACAGACACTCCAGTAGATTATGATGTCAACCATGTGAACAAAGTTCTCTAAGGGAACTCTCAGAGAAGTATCAGAGAAAGAGTGAGGGAGAGAGAGAGAGAGAACATGCCAACACTCACCACAGAAAAGCACACGGGCTTCCGACTCAGAGACACAGTTAGTGGAGCCAGCCGTGAGACAGCGGCACCAAACTCCTGTCAGACTCTAGCCTCTGCCAAAGTTTCCTTACTCCCAACAGGAGAACAATGCATGTTAGAGTGGAGCTGGTGAAAGGGAGGAGGTGGATGTGGGGCTGGTGGTGGGGATGGCAGGGGTGGGGGTGGTGGAGAGGGAGGGGGAGGGTACTGCTCTAATATATCAGCAGGACCTGTGGGGGCTGGAGACAGCAGAGGGCTGCTGACGCTCACAACGCCCCTAAGGGTGGAGCTGTGTGCGCCCTCTCTTTCTCTCTCTCTCCCTCTCTCTCTCTCTCTCTCTCTCGCTCCCTCCCTCCAGCTGCAGCCCAGAGGCCACACCGCCTCTGGCTGACACACTGCCATGCATATCCACACACACAGCAACCACATGCTAATAAACATCCGGTGACCCAAACCGTTGCGTGTGTGACTGTGTGTGTCTAAAAAAAGTGTATTTGTGAGTAATATCTGACACAGCCGAGACGTCTTCCTTCAAGGTCAATTTCTGAGCAACTCCAGAATCATGTCTGATCTGATTAATAAATTCAAAACTATAAAAACCTACATACCCCTCATGTACCCACATTTGAAGAGTGTTTGTTATTTCTGTAACTTCACTGAAGCAATCTGAAACAATCCGAATATTTGACTTAATTATCATGTGCATAGTTTCATTTGCGATGAACAACAAAATAACTGCACTAAAACGCTTGTGATGGGTAGGAGGTTTTATGTTCACTATGCAGAGCCAAACTCATCTCCACCACCAGAGGGCAGCATGAAGCAGCAGTTCCAGCTCAGTCCCAGCGTTAGAGGTTGGCCAATATGGCAATGGGTTACAGACTGTGGGGAGCACAGATCAGTAGAGCCCCTCAACAAGCCTCACACTCACAAGCCGAAGGCAAAAAAAAGCTCATCTGACAAACGTATGCATATTAGATGGCAAATGTGATGCCGCTTAAGAAATAGCTTTCTACTGATAACATTGCTTTATGACTATCCACCTATACACTCACTAAACTAACTGCATCCATTCACTTTGGGATAGCCTCTCACTGTACAGGCTAAGCCACTGAGTGGCACACAGTTGCCATCTCCAATTGATGGCCTTGGCAAGGCTGAGGGGGTCAACTGAGCAGCAGTTCCTTGTCGGCCACAACAGCCAGGGTTGAAACGGCAAGAGGAGGGATGTGCTGGGGGATGGGCATCAGGACTGGGAGAGAGTGGATGGATCAGCTGGGAAGCCTCTGGAACATGCTTGCAGTTTACAGGGTGAGCACCCTTAAAGGAGAAATCCGGTGTGATTTGGACCTGGACTGTACTGGAGGATGTTACAGAGTACAAACATATATCAAATGCCCACCTCCGTTCACCCCCAGCACTCTGCATTAAGCCGTTTTTAGCCGAAGCTTTCGTTAACCTTACACTGCTAGCTATAGGGGCAAAGCTTTGCCTGTGCAGATAAATCACTATTTTTACACCATTAACAAGGTTCAAAGTAACTCTACACTTCATTGGTAGACTTCTGAGAGCCCTGACATTTAAAACGAGACAATGAGAACTTTGAAAGTGTACAGGTACTTTATCTGCATAGGCAAAGCTTTGCCCTTATAGCTAGCAGTGTAAGGTTAATGAAAGCTTTGGCTAAAAACGGTTTAATTCTGAATGCTGGGGGTGAACGGATGTGGGCATTGGATATATGTTTGTACTCGGTAACATCTTCCAGTAGAGTCCAGGTCCAAGTCACACCGGATTTCTCCTCTAAGGGCGTGAAGGCACTTCTTATTAAACATGAGAGATCAAACATCATCAGCATCAGCGAGCCAGGAGGAGGCTGACCTCTTTATGCACAGGCGCAATGAGGACCGCAGTACTGGGGTGTGTGGCGCTAAACATGGAATGGTTGAATGGATACAGCTGCCTAGGAAACAAACATAGATGTATGTGTGTGTGTGTGTCAGTGTATGTGTATACATGCAAGTGTGCCCAGGTGACGGAGAATAAGACCTAGCCCCAACTCAAATCTATTGCCAATCCCTGCTAATCAGATCCCATTACACCTCAGTGAGTCTGGCCAAAGATTCCTTCAGCCTCTCTCCTCAGTCCCCGATGAGAAGCACAGACCCCTCAACCCTGCCCTTTAGATGAGGGGGAGGAGGACAGGATTGGATGGGGAGCACAGACGCAGCCAAGTGTGTAGAGGGCACAGCACTAAAAACACACACACGCATGCACACACACACACACACACACAGCAGAAAGGGCATTTATCCGCACCAGCACTCCCCCATGGCTCTCTGCACCCCCTTGTCATCAGCTTGCTACCGTGGAAGTGGGGTGTGTGTAAGTGTATACATGTATGTGTGTGTGCGTAGCTGTATATATCGTGTCACAAGGTTCACTGTCAAGCCTGTGTCCTTCAGCAGGCAAACAACACTGTTACAGTAGTAAAAAATCTGTACACATGTTTATTGCTTTCACATAGCAATATTTGTTGAGCAAGGAAGGAAAGGAGCAAGTTAGTCAAGGGCTAAGATTAAGCAAACCTGAATGAACAAACCTGTGACTGAGATGGCGAAATGACACAGTTAAAAATCTCTCCTTCATTCTCCCCTAAAAACACCATTGGCCAAGAGCATAGAGGTTGTCAAGACAACCTTTGCCAGAACGCAACAGATTGCTTTAGCAGGGGGACCTGCTCAGGGGAATCAATAGAATTCCACTGCAACCATGGGAATATGAATTACGGGGTTATGATAATATCATAGTCGTATATTATGCGATTATGTTCTAATGGTTCATTAAACAAGCAGAACTGGGACAAATTCCAACTCACAGAATAAATGGAAATTCCACTAATGAATGCAACGGCAGGAACTGAGGGAGGAGGTGGATGTATATGGGGATGGAGAGAGAGAGAGGGAGAGAGAGAGAGAGAGATGGAGGAAGTGAAGGTTAACTGAATGAGAAGAGTGGGGGATCTATACAAGCTCTTGCCTTGAGAATGGCTGGGGGAATTAGCACTGGGGCCCCTGATGTTTCTATAACACAGGAGGGGGGCCCCAAAATAAAGACACTAAAAGCAAGCCAGCTGACTGTCTGCGGCAATAGGAAATTCTACCAGACAAACTCAAATTCATTTCTTACATTTTTTACTAGCTATTTTCTTCCAACGGAAAGCGAAACGGTTCCTTCTGCCTCTGGCAAAAGATGACGCCATCTGTTACAACTTTTGTTTGTTTTTGTTACATGCAATTGTCTTCCACTGCAATACATAATATGTTTGGAATGAAACCACCATAATGCATCAGCAGCTGATTCCTGTTTCACAGGGCAGAAGCCTCATTGGCTAAACATCAGTAGAGCTCTTTGACCATCAGAGCATCGAAACACATCACACCTCAGCTCCAGTGCAGTAGGGATTGGATTGGGGGGAGGGGGGGTCTCTGGTGCAGAGCCGCATTAGGACCTGATCCGGGCCAGACTTGCTGACTTTTTGGGCAGCCTCTAGGGCATCTCCAAGTGGGTTATGTTTAATTCAGGGCCACTGCCATTGTTTAACTCTGGCCGCCATGCCCTCCTAATTAGCCATGGCTCACAGAGCTCGCATTCCCACAGACATGGCACAAACACACACAATTTCCCAAAACACTAAACTCAAATGGGCAGTGACACCTTGAGATGGCGACAAACATATTATAACACCCCAAAACAGGATAATTCACTTACATACATGTTCTTGCTCCTTCTGTGAGTTACAGATGTAAACACTCCATGTCTGCCTATTCCTGGCTCTTTTGCTGGTGTCACAATCATGTCTCATCCTACCGTGTTTTTGGTTTTCTTTTCTTTTTCATGGTCTGTTCTTGTACTTTTATTCAAAGGTAAAATATATCAACCGGCCTCTCAAGTGAGGTAAACCAATCACACAGCAACAGCATTTTGTATGAGCAGTCCACATTTCAGTTATTGTCTCCAGCAACTTCATTTTCTTGCTTTTTTTTATTAACAATGTCTGTTCGCTAGACTCACTGCTGATGCACACCTTGAGAGCAGCCATGATAAAAACCTTCTTTCAAAGTGTAAGATGTTACACCTGAGCTGCATGTTCGGCGCTTCCATGCATGGCAAATCGAACGAAAGGAACGAGGCAAGGAAAAGGCCCCACACTTCTATCTCAGAATGGCAGCTATTCCGAGCACATCCCCTTGTCTCATGAGCACAGTGACTCAGCCGAGTTATGTAAAGGTCGCGCAGAATCCACCGCTGGGATATATTTCACACTTTACAGCACGCAAGGCCTGTACAGAAAACGAATGCAGGAGAGCAAGAAAATAACAAAAGTTTAAATAGTTCAGAGTTCAGAGATGTTTAGTTACACTCAGAGGGCCCAGATTTCAAAACAAATTGTCATAATGCACAGTGAAATGAGACAAAGTGTGATGACTAACATGTGTGGCGAGACAAAAAAATATTTACAGACGTCACGTCTACAACGTGCTGAGAATAATGCGATATGATGGAGTGATTAGGTGCCATTAACGAGCACTTGAGCTACAGGCTCTGCTGATTGGCGTGCCTAATTAATGTTTGTTCTAGAGGAAGTTCTCTCGCCATGTCGGGTGTGATTTAACACAAAGCAACGGGGTGCTTCATCAACAGCTTATTCTCGTTTGCAACTACCCCCCCCCCCCCACCCCCATTCCCACCCCCAACCCCAATCACCTCTCTTGCGCTTGCTAAAAACACGCCTAAATGCCATAAATGAGAAGAGTTCCCACTAATTATAGTGGGTCTGGCTGTAAGACTTGGCACTGGCACAAATAGCCAGTGAAGCCTGCTGAACAACAAGGATGCAGGTGAAGAGAGCCACGACACAGACCATTGGCCAGAAAATATGAGATATCACATATCAGATATATCATTTCTCCTTCAGTTCTTCTCCCCAGTAACAATTGTAGTGTTCAGGCGTCTTGTTGAGGAGTTTGGTTACCGTACCAGGAGTAGGATAAACAAGAACTAAAGTAAACAATGACTTAAGCTCAGGTATGCTGGATTCAAGCTTACACCAGCCATCAACCAATATTTTCCCTTCAACCTTACTTCCTATTTGTTATTCAGCTCTGAAAGCAGTACCAAGTATTCTATCCTATGACTGGTGTTCCTGAAGGCAAATGCCAATATTCTGGAGTGTGATTGGCAGGTTGACGTTTCCTTTGTCCATGTTGTCTCAGTGACCTGCATATCCTCTTTCTCATACACTGGACTCTATGCTGGACTGCACAAACATAAGCCGGGCACCTCTCCCCATGGATTTCCTGTTTTCCAGCAGACTGAGTCCAACACCTCCGTGATGCACTCAGAGTGTTCCAGGGGACAGGCTACATGTTGTTCTCCTGACAGCCTTAACCTCCTATAGAGCTTGCAGGTGCAGAGCAAACACATCTGCCGTCTCCTCGGATGTGGCCCCGTTGTCTCTTCTCATACACCTCCTCACTCAGCCCCTCTGGCCCCTGCTCCTGTCTGCCTCCAGCTGGACCGGCTGAGGTGCATCTTCGCTAAGCACAGTCGAGTGCAGAGATGAGGAAGGGAGAGGAAGAGGAGCATTTGACATTTGGGTGAACAAGATGCGCTGGAGCAACAAAACAACATCAGAAGTAGTTACAAGCAGAATACCAACAGCCCTAGTCCCTGTAAATATATAATTCTTTCTCAGAGAGGTCCAAATATTGGGGAGGGTCAAAAGGCAGTTCTTTTGCTGGTGGAGTTTGTTGTCGTCACTGAGAGAGCACCTAAAATATTTCTGTGATGCCTTAAAGCTGAGGGCAGATTCCAGTTGGTAAGTTGTGTATGACTTCTGTGTCACTGTATGACATACACTCTAAGAAAAACTGGTTCTTCGCAAGTGCTCTGAGGCACTTTAAGTGCTCTGGAGAACCTTTTTATGCTAAAGAACCTTTTCTTGCTGTTTAAGGTTCTTTAGGGAACTGAATTAAAGAAAAAGGGTTCTAAGTCATACCTTGTTGTACTTTTAGTGCCTTGAGGAACCTTTTTGGCTATTGACTGACTAACTTGTGGCTGTGTGGAGGAATGATTGTAATGGGGTCATTTTTATATTGTAAAGGGCGATAAAGGCAACTACTTTTTATATAGAGCAGTCATAAAGTACTAATGTAATTATAAAGTAAGAATTTGTGGCTACTTGATTACTTTGTAATGACCCAATACTGAATTGGATATCCCCACAGTTAACTCTACTATTTATTTTATTTCATTACATTTTTTTAACATCACCTGTAAAGTAAGTACAGTATAAGTAAAATAGATAGACTGTCTGTAACATAACTCTCCACCACACTGCAAAAGCAGATGTGTCAAAAAACAACACATGCTGATGTGTAGACAGCCTGACACTATTTGTGTAGAATTTTAACTCACTATGTGTATAATCTCTCATGCCTGAAAAGTTGACACTGTGACATGTGTGGGGAAGGACGTTAAAATTAATTATTTTAATAATAAAAAATAAAACACATTTTGGTAGGCCTAGTAAATAACACAGAAGGAGGGAAATTTATTAAAAAATATTGCATTTCATTAGGCCCATGTAACTTTGTCTAACTTTGTCCAACTGTGGCAAATAACGGTTGTTTTATTCATTGCCCAATCACGTCCCTCAACTGTGTATTTGAACTGATAGTTTCGCCCGCCGTTTATCATTCTTCTGTCGTTCGGGAACAACTTGCTGCTGACGGCAAAGAAAGACGCTACTCTCATCTCCAAGCAAACAGATCAAGTAAGTTTTTCTTAAATTAGTTTGAATTGAAAAATGTGATTATACGAAAAATAACCTAGTTTTTTCATGATGTAGTTATGTCTGCTATGATTTAACCTGTCTATGACATTAACAGTCCACCTAGCTAGCCATATTAACTAGCTAGTTCTTTCAGGCTGTGACTATTGACCACGAATTTGAAATTAATGCTTGGGTTAACTGAATATATCATGGCTTTAAAACCACAATTTCATGACTACAGTTGTATGGTAGTTGTATAGTTGTATAGCTTCTAAATTAGTTTACTGACATCTAGAGCCCGACCGATATATCGGCAGGCCGATATTATCGGCCGATATTAGGCATTTTCCAAACTATCGGTATCGGCATTTATAATGGCCGATAAATGAATATTTCAAAATTAAAATAAAAACGGACGAAACACATGAATGTTGGCGTTTTATATACTCAGATAAGCATGACAAAATTTGTGACTATCAACTCCAATATTTTGAATTTGATGTTCCGTTGTGACAATAAAATAGAAGTTTTTTTTTTTAAATGCATTATCATTATTTTAGTTAAAACTCATAAATAACTACAAATAGCTAATGTTATGGAAATCTTTTAATGTTTTGTTGCGAGTTTCTGATTATTATTTTTTTTTTTTTAATATCGGCCGATATATCGGAATATCGGATTTTTAAACCAACAAATAATTGTATCGGTATCGGCCCTCAAAATCCTTTATCGGTCGGGCTCTACTGACATCCCATATCTGCTCGCAAACAATTCAAGGATCTCTTGCTATCATAGGCTAACAACTGGTTGGGTAATGGCATGGAAGACGGCTAATGTACCGTTTTATTTTTCGTGTTTTGTGCCCGAGGACTCGGAGCCTATATCCATGGTAGCTATGAATCTCACGTGTGTCATGAATATGCCTAATCCAGTGTTACTGTATATATATATATATATATATATTTTTTTTTTTTTTTTTTTT
>JAGFZM010000011.1:646851-671087 GCA_017657215.1 Limnothrissa miodon
TATGTATTCAGTATACTGTATACTATATGCATACTGTCTATATGTATGTATTCAGTATACTGTATACTATATGCATACTGTCTGTATGTATATGTATTCAGTATGTGTGTGTATGTAGGTTACTGTATAGCTCACCTCCAGTTTTAGGTAAAGGGCTGTGCTGTGCTGGAGGAAGCGAGCCAGTGCCTGGTTGATTGTGCCTGAGCCACTATCTTCACCTGCACGTGTGCGCCGAGAGCTAGTGACTGATGGCCCTCCTTTGGAGAAGACCCTCGTCTGGTGCTCAACCCATTCAGGGCTCGGCGTGGCTGCACCGCTAAGCCTAAAATCATTATCCGCCATTATCGGATAATTCCAGCTGAGATGGAGCCTTTTTATGGCTCACCCTCAATCCTATTGTTCCATTCTTTCTTCCCCCATCATTTTCCTCTCTTATGTTCTGTCTTTTTATTATATTTTTCTCATAGTCCTTGCTTCTGTCTTTTCTTTCTCTCTCCCTCTCTCTCACCCTCTCTGTGGAATGACTTGCAGACAGATCTGTAAATTGCTCCCCAGCCTCCTCAGTGATAGCCTATCTATCTTCATCCGGTTGCTCTCTTTTTTCCTTTCTTAACACGTCTTTGTCCCCACTCACAAATCTCCATTTGCAGTCACTCACAAAATAACACACACACACACACACAAAAAAAAAAAAAAGAGAGAGAAAAAAGATGCACACAAAAAAGGTTGTACACACAATTAGGTGTAATGGCCTTCACAGTCCTCTATTCCATGTCCCCAGGCCCACTGTAGCAACACACTGAGAGGCCTTGTGACTAAATAAGACTGCTCTCATGATCTCATATGGTCAGCGCTCACTCAGCCTAATACAGAACGTGAATCATGGGAGGGTTGGGATAGGTGGGAGTGGGGGAGGGGGGGTGTCAGATAGGGAGACGTGCCGGAAAAAGGAAAGCAAGAAAAGATACAAGGGACCGAAAATAGTAACAGCGCAACCTAAATGTGTACCAGCGAATGTTCTTGAAATAAACAACATCACATGATCAATGCTGACACATCTGACCACATGAGTGCAGCTGACCTAAAATGCTAGGCCGTAACTATACATGTAGATTCCCAGTGTGTGTGTGTTTTTTCCCCAGTTTTTTTTCTCTTGTGCTACTCTGGCGAAGGGGCTTCAGACACACAGCGTCTCTGTTCTTCACCCCAGCCGCCATGGCTGATTCTATTTACATAGCACTCCCCAACTCACATTATCAATATTATTCCACTTCAATGGATGATCTCAATCTGCTAATCAGGTCCACATTCACGCTGGTTCCACCACTATGGAGGGCACAAATAGTAGAGCATTTTGTCCAGATTTTTCCATCTGACAAATTTCCCATGTCAGCAGGG
Organism: Limnothrissa miodon; assembly: GCA_017657215.1. Taxonomy (NCBI): domain Eukaryota; kingdom Metazoa; phylum Chordata; class Actinopteri; order Clupeiformes; family Clupeidae; genus Limnothrissa; species Limnothrissa miodon. Next base: position 648,250 of record JAGFZM010000011.1, read on the forward strand.
CCGCTGGCTTTTGAAGAGGAAAGAATATAAGCCATAGAATAGTACTGATCTGGTGTTTGTGCAACATGCTTTTAATATATTTTATTATTAAATGTAAAGTGGAGCATGACAAAAACGAGGCAGAGGAAATGGCTATTTACAGCAATCGGGAACTGATTAGCTTGTATATCCCTAGGGCACTCACTCAGAAAACATAGGTGTGTAATGTATGTTTTTTTCATAGGGTTTCACAGGCTCTGTAAAAAGTTAGAAGCCTTACATGTCTAAAAAAAACACCAAACAGCTGCAGGCCAAGCTCACAAAGATCCTTAGAATTTAGAATAAACTGGGTTATATTCAACCAGTAACCATGTGATTTAAGCTTGCTTTGAGTTAAAGAATTGTTTTGTCTCAGTTGAAAGCTGACAGCTAGAGTTTGTCCTACACTTCCACTAAAAAGATGAGAAGAATTATTTTTCATACTTGTACAATGAGGATGGATTCTCTTGGAGGTACAGTATACTTCCAATGGTGAGAAGTAGGTTTGCAACAACACAAAACAACTGGAGGGAATATAGAGCTGGAGGAAGAGAGAGAAGTATAGAGAGGGGGGGACAGGTGCTGAAGCAGAGGAGAGATGGCGAGAGGCCTGGCACTGGCAGGAATTAGTAGAAATGTTGGACGCAGCAGTGCTTGTCTGCAGGTACAACACAAGTGTGCTGCCTACTGTCACATCCAGTTATTAAGCCGCCAGGAGGGAAATAAGAACAACATATTTACTTGCATATAAAAGCAGTCATACACATGAGTGCATTGCACCAACAAATATAAAATAACATTCGTACACACACACACACACACACACACACACACACACACAAAGCATATGTGTGAAGTTAAAATTGGCCTCAGAAAAAGAATATGGGCAATAAACACATCACAGATCAACAACCGTCAGCAACCAGAGCAGAAAATAAAAGTCTTTTCTACATTCCATCTCTTTGCATCCTATCCCAGCGCTCTACAGATGCCAAATGATATCAGCCGTCTAGTCCGCAACTGTCTCCATGTCACAACTGTTTATGAGTCTGTGTGTTTGTGTGTGTGTGTTTGTGTGTGTGTGTGTGTGCACAAATTTAACGAGGGCACAGCTGCACTAACTTCTTTTCACGCCATCGCACCGCAGCATCACAGTGTAAATCACTCTGAGTGATTCATGCTGAAACAACAGGCTGCCATCTTGGTCTGCTGTCGGTCGATCCATCATCCTGACAGACCGTGTGTGTGTTTTTTCTGTGTGTGTGAGTGTGTGTGTGAGTGTGTGAGTGTCCAGCATCCACTGTGAGCAAGGAAGAGTGAAGTTATTTCAACCAAACCACTGGAGTGAAACCACAAGAACCAGCGAGCAGTTATCTCTTTGCCTGAGTGACCTGGAAGAAAGATCGAAGGGCAGAGAGGCAGACAGACAGACAGACAGACAGACAGGCACACAAACACAGACAAAAAGGTCTCCAGACAAAAAGGTTTCCAGAGAGAAATAAGCACTTGGACATTCAGCAGTTCACTTTAAGCCTGAAAAAAGAATAGAACTTTAGTAGACTACTAGACACCATTTCATCTGGGAAGTCAAAGCAGAGGCTGAGTACTGTCGACTGGCTGCAGTGCAGACACAAGCTCATCTGTGTCAATAACTCACTGTAATTACCGCTGCTAACCATTAATCATTGATAGGACACACACACCCACAGGCTATCAAACAAGAGGTCCTATTCAAACAAGCCGACATAGTAAACAACGGACATTAATTAGCAAGGCAGAGCCCCAGGACAGGCTGAGAAAAGGGCATGATGGATACCTTGTGTGACCTTGGTCGTTTGTTGTGATTTATTTGTCTCATTGACAGGGAACCATTCTTGCATGTATGAGCATTTAGTGTGGGGTTTTCAGTGTGATCATGGGAGACATAGAAGACCACTGGCCTTAGTTCTCTGTCCAGAATGACAGGCTCAAATGGATGCATTTGAGTCAGATCAGCAGAATTTTTGTGGCCTTGTGTGACTGCGGAGTGTCTCTTCTCTCCCCCTCCCCTCCTCTCTTCCTCTCCTTCCCTGATCCTGCCGAGTCAGTCCTGCCCCGGGGCCGAGCCACCCGCGTAATTAAGGCCGCTTCCAGGAAAAGCACTCATGTCATAGGAGGCGCTGATGCCGGCGCTGCCATTTGGAATCCTGGAGCCCAGGGGCCTGCAGCGAGCCGCTTCTGCCAAACACCCAGGATGGCTTACTTGGGCCCGAGGTTTCTGCGGGCAGCTTCTGGTCTGGTGGGATCTGCCCTGGACAAGGCTTACGTGCCGAACGCAACAAAACCACCCCATTACGCCAACAACCACAAAACCCTGAGCAAGGGAACTCGAGGACATAGTGTGTGAAAGATTGCTGAGATCGGCATTTCCCGCCGACATGCATCCCATTATCTATCCGACATTGGGCTGGCCATCACTTTGGTACAGCCAACGTAGAATGAGGAAAGAGATATAAATGGAATAATCCAATTTTCCCCCAAAAAAATTAAATCAGCCGCAGGTCTTTCGGGACCTATTCGAATCCCAGACGATTTTTCTCTCCATGTTCTGTCTTTAATTTTTAAGCACCTTTCCTTTATTTCCATTCTCCACTTTCTCCCAAAGTCATTACTCAAGCAAACTCCCCTCCCTCAGTCTCAACAAGTCCAAAAAGAGGTTTTTAATCTCTGTTTTCTTTCCACTGCAGTGCATCGTGATGACAAGCTAGATAGCTGGACAGAGGCCAAAGCAAACAACGCCTCCACACTCTGGAGGAAGGGTGTGAACATGACCTACCACCCAGAACCCCTCACTTCCACCCCCATGCACACACACACACACACACACACACACACACACACACACACACACACACACATAGAGTGGTCTCCATCAATCCCATCTCTTCCACCTCTGCTCCCTTCTCCGGCACACGTGCTGTTTAGACTGGCTCTCTTCTTCCGTCCTCCTAATCTCATCAGACAGAAGTGAAGGCGTTTTCTCTTCACACTCAGTCCCCCCCCTTCTTTCTCACTCACACACACACACACACACCTACAGTGAGGCTCCATTTGGCCTGTGTGGTGTGGGTGTCTGTAATGGCCGGGGATGTCAGCTGGACAGGCAACAGCACAAGCAGGCCGGCGCTCCCGCCAGGCGCTATCGCTCGGATCACTGCTGATGGCTGCAGGTTTTACAGCCCCTCTCTGCAGGGCAGAGACAAGTCACACCCAGATAACCTTCCAGCTGGGGGGGGGGGGGGGGTCAGGAGGGGCTGAGGCTGAGGGTTGATGTTTAAACAGACCTCGCTAATGCAAGACCACCCAGAGCTTTCTGACATGAGTGACTACAGGATTTAATGATGTGACTAAAACAACATCTATATATATATATATATATTTATACACACACACACATTATACATAACACAAGTGTGTGTTGATAATTTTTTTTTCAATGGTGATCCAAATTACTGAGGTGATCCAAAAAAATCCTCAGTATTTTCTGTATGGAAGTAAAACTTTCTGTCTGAAAGCAAGAAAGTTCTTTAAAAGTACACAGATTGCAAAAGTTCATCTTTGGTAAGTGTCAGAACCTCCCTGGAGCCTGTCAGGCCTGCGGAGAAGGCGGGTTGGGTTGCGTGGTTCTGGCTTAGGTGAAGGGAAGCCGTGGGGACGTCTCCTCTGCAACATGAATGTAAATGAGTTGTACTGTATATGTGGGCCAATGGCAGACTCCTGCTGAGTAGCCACTGCTAAGAAGGATTTGGGGTGTGTGTTTGTGTGTGTGTGTGTGTGTGTGTGTTTTGGTGGGGGGGGGGGGGGGGGGGGGGGTGCTGAGCACCAGGCAAAGCCATGGCAACAGTGGAGTAAAGGAGAAAAATCTGTGAGGGGAAAGGAAAAAAAAACAGGCCACACAACATGTCATCAAAGCCTTCAGTGTGCTCGTCACATCTTGAAACCTATTTCAAAGCACCAGCCAGCAACAACAGAGGAACTCTGTCAAATAAACAAATGATTGAATTACTTAAGACCAATAGCACATTTGTAGGCAACCTCGCCATGTGTCTCTGGGAAAGAGCTGGATTCCTTCTGCCATGTGAATAAAAATGAGAGATAATGGGCCATGGAAAGATCCTAAATGTCCAGAGTGAAGTGATCAATACTGTACGATGCACCTGCCTCCAAATGTCTGTGAAACCATGAAATGAAAAATGAAACCATGACTGTTACATATACAGCTTTTGAGATTCACTCAGTGGCGTTCCAAAGCAAACTGAAAGAGAATGCTGCAGACATCCGCAGCACACTAGCACACTAGCATGAGATGCAGGGTGTGCGCCCTATTACCCTCCTGCCAGAGTGACTTATGCCCAGCTCCTCACGCACACATGTCAACACAATGACATAGACAGTACTGTCTATCGGTGCATTACGCCACACTTCCATTTCCATGAATACCAAGTAGTTCTCGACGGCTCCACCATATTGGTTGTCACGGCAGCCGCTGGTAATGAAATCCCCCTGGCCTGCATTGCGGGGATTCAGGGCTGCTTTCTGACGGATTTTAAGCTGCTCAGATACATTACAACAAATCACGGAATGACACGGTACAGCACGGGACGTTCCAAATGCAGACACGCAGAAGCAGGCGTCAAAGAGTTCATGTAAACATGTCAAGCCGTTGTAGGGTTGATGGTGCAGTGGGGAGTTGGGAAGGGCCTTCTTTAAAATGAAGTGGAATACAGATGAGAGTTTATGTTTGAACACTGTAAATAATCCTGCTTTGCAATGGAAAAAATAACTGCTTGCCACTGCCTGCTCAGTGTCCAAGTACAAGCATATCTCACGACAAGAGCACTTAATAGACAACAGCTTAACTGTACTTGAAGGACCTGCTGCTCTGGCATTGGGCACTCCTCCGTGTGGTGAGTGAGTTAGAGTGAGAGTGAAGGGCAGCTCGTGCATCTGCAGGGGTCTCTGCGGAATCCGGCTCCAGCTGTGCTGCAGGCATAGGGGCTTGCTTAGCCTGAAGCACATGTACGCAGAATGACCAATCTCTCTCTCACACACACACACGCTCTGGGGTTGTTTTCTGAACTCTCTCAGGTCCTTTCCCATCCTCACAAACACACACACATTCAGTGCAGCACAGCGACTGGGGTTGTTTTCTGAACTCTCTCAGGTCCTTTCCCGTCCTCACAAACTCACACACACACACACACACACACACACACACCGTACACATACAAACACACATACACACACACACACACACACACACACACACACACACACACACACACACACACAGCAACAGCACCAGGATCTAAATGAAGAACAGCTCTTTTCAGTGTCGAGTCAGATGGGTCACTGCAGGTCTGCAATGCCTCTGATCAGTCATACGCCATATGCCTCCCTGTTTTGGTCCATAGAGCCCTGAAGGCCACCCCTGCCTATGGAGCACAACACAGAACAATCCTCGCCTCAAATCTGACCTGCTGGACAGGGAGGTGCAGCAAAGAGCAAGCCGCCAGGCTGAATGCGGCAGTGAGAGAGAGAGAGAGGGAGGGAGGGAGGGAGAGAGGGTAGATGGAAAGGGAGAAAGGGAGGGAGAAAGGACATAAAGCAGAGTCATGGTGTAGAGAGCAGGACGGGGGAGAGAGATAAGGGTCAGTGCCTGGTGAATGGGGGCCCCTGGCAACAGCTGATTGACCTGTCCACATGGCCCAGCAACCCTCTCTGCCTCTGTGTCATCGAGCTAATTACTACCCACAATGCACCATTCCATTACCAGGGGAGCCCACAGGGCAGAGCACGGATGAGGGGAGTGAGATGGATGGGGATTGGGTCTGTGTGTGGTGTTCATAAAAGAGACAGAGAGAGAGAGAGTGAGATAGATAGATAGATAGAGGGAGAGAGAGGCTGCAGACTCATCTGTACTGAACATCTCCGTGACTGAGACTGACTCAGGACTGACACACCCACACACACACACCTAAAGCACAAGTACACAAACCTATTTCACTCAGCAGGACTAAAAAACACGTCCCTGGTGGTCCCTATGTGTGGTTTATATTCTTAATACTGATTGAATGACTGTTTCACAGATTTACAGATATCGATAACGGGGAGGGAATTTTAAAACATTAAACACAAATCATTCTTAACAAAACCATAAATTCTGTTCCACACAAGCACCCCTTGTCCACCCCTTAATACGCTGAGAAGATTATGGCAATACTGATTTGAGAAATAAAATCAGGACAGCTCAAGGTTATTTTGGGAGAAAACAATACAAGGGCTCCTCCCAACAACCGCCTGTATTCAACGGCTTTTATAGAACACATTTAGTGATCTCCACAAAGGATTCCTTTTCCTAATTACTATGACTCTCCACATAGGTATTAACAGATAGGATGGCGACTTATTGGCAGATTATTGACTTATTGGCAGAGGAGGGATACAGCTCTTCTGTTAAGAGGGATACTGTAGTAATGACCACAGACTGTATTTTGACTCACCATACAGCACAATGACAATCAGTAGTTTAGTATTCATCCTAGGGTTATGTACACACTGCTTAGTACCTCTACCTATGAAAAAAAACACACAAAATCGCTCTTTGAGTGGATTTTACTGGGCTCAAAAATAGGACACAAGAGCATCAAGCCCTGAAACTCATCTCAAACTATTTCCTCTCCCTTTCCCTTGAAATCTGCCATAATGGCAGTTTTCTGCTCTGTGTCCACTCTCATTCCTGACTCTCAGAACAAGGGGGGCAGATATGGCTTGTGATGGGCACTGGGCCGGCGGGCAGCAGCATCCAATAAGAAAAGGTGTACTAATCTGATGAGCGGCGACCATGCCAGAAGGCCAAGGGCTGCCCGCCCCGGTGCACATTGGGCGAAGGCTTCCCTTATTAGTGGCTCCCTTGGTTGGCATGATTTTATTGCTACAGGACACCGGCCATGGCAGCATCTGGCACTGGCTCCACAGAATAAACTCTCACTTAGGCAGCAGACTGGCATACTTTTGACAGATACACTCAAACACAGAGACAAAACCTGCGCTCCAAATCTGGTTAGTCTGATGGGGCTTCCTCTGCAGTCGATGGTGAACACGCTCTTAGAAATCAAACTTTTGAATGTGCCATTTTGTGAGCTGAGGGAAAAAATGATTTGGCCATTGGAATTCAAAAACCGAATCCTTTGTCGAATGCATGTGGGACGGCGCCAATTTCAGAAAAAATAACAAAGACATCAGTGCATCAGTCTTTCCACAAACTTGGCAAGGACAAGGTTTCGTCTTAGGAGGCCTCCAATCAAAGACAGTGTTCCGTGAGGCTAATCTGATGAAGCCTTCAAAGTTCAGAGGTCGAGGTTTAGTCAGAAATCGGAGCCTGAGGGAGAACCAGACCACTGACTGAGTCCCATCGGAGCAGATTTTCGACTATTCTTTAAGGAACACGTGACCACATGACACAAGACCGGCACAGCAACCAGTTGTGAGATGGAGATCTACAAAGGAAAGCCACTGATTTGCACGCACAAGAATGTCTGCTGCAAGGTGACCACTGACAAAAAAAAACTGACAAAAAAAACAGACTTTAATGGCTCTCTCTCAATGCGCTGCAATTAGACATCATTATCTACTGAGCCTCCCTCCATCTCTCTCCCAGGGAAATAATTGGATTCGTAAATTAAGTGTCTTCCGACCTGAGAAGTAGGATTACACAGTAAAGGGATTAAAGTCAACACCGTCTTAGCCAAGATCATGATTTGAGCGTGTTCCACTTCATCACACCGAGACTGGTCTCCTTGGTCCGGCTCTCCCGTGGGAAGTCTGACGGTACGCCGTGTCTCTTGGTCCAAACGCGCCCAGCTTCGGCACAAATTAACGGCCGCTTGCTGCTCATTCATCACTAATGTGATACAGAGATTTGTTCCCACCTCAGAGCAGGGCCTTCCCTGAGCAACGACAAGCTTGGCCCTGTATATGCGGCTCAGCGTGTGACCCAAAGACAGCCGCTGTCAATTAGGCCATCAATAATTAAAATCACTGTAGCGCCCATTAGCGGGGATGTATTTCCATGAATACTTAATAGATTTTTGCAGGCACTCTCAACCATGTCCTTTAGGGTTCCAAAGGGGACGGATGGGCAGAGAAAGGGACAGATATAGCTCTTGATCAAATGCCTGAAATCCCAACGACCGCCAACTTTGCCCTCCTTACATTTCACGGTGGAATGCATGGATGCACAGGATATGAAAACAAGCCCCTGGGGGAGGGAAGGTGACCACAGCATTAACAGTTTTGCTTATAGTCAAAGACACAAAAACCTTAGGGGGAGTAAAGGAGAGTTTCTTAAGGAGAAATAACCTGTACCAAGCTGTTTTGTCTTAAATGTTCTCCTCTGCTAGACTTCATGTGTAAGTAGTAAATCAGTGACTATGTTCAGTGTTCACACAGCAGTAGGCTTTGAGGCTCTGACAACAGGAGGCACCGGTGTTGTGATCAGTGTGTAATAAGAGCTTGTGACTTAATCTCTCAGGAACCTTCAGATTTTAAAAAGAGAGTGATGAATACATATATTGGTGAAAGAGAAAGACTAAAAGAGTGAAAGGACTGACATACAGAGGGTGAGAGAAAAACGAAGCCTGTAAAAGAGTGTGCCCCTAAAAGCCTAACAATACTATGATCACTCTATTCTGATAATCTCTGTGAACTCCTGAGGATGTGTTGGTCAGAGTGGGCCAAACTGAGCATGTGATGTCTAATCTACACCAGGCAGCATGCAGCCATTGGCACGGCCCGAAATGTGCCAGTCAGCTGTCCAAACACTGGCTAATTGCTAAAGTGAAGCAGACAGGTCATTAGTTTATCACGACTGGCGCAAACAAAACAAAAGGGGAAAAAAAGCAGCAGCTGCGACAACGCAAGGGCAATCCAAACAGTCTGGCGTGCAACCGCAGAGCCAGAATGGCGTCTAATGAGCCGGAGCACACAGGTTTGGCCAAAGTAGGGAGGGATGGGATGGAGAGAGACATTACTGTGCCACATCCATCCACAATGCATCAAAAGCCCTCTGCTGCACATGTAACCAGAAAGAATGGGAACAGTTTGTACAAATAACAGCCTAGTGGTTTGAAGGCTGCTGAGAATGCCAGTAATCTGCTTTGTTTGTGTTTCTATATTCCCGTCACCCAAATGTGCCATAAATGAAATTATTTTTTCTGATTAAGCGCCTGCTTAGTACTGTTGACAGAGCGAGGTGGGGATTAAATTGACTGGCTGGCCTTTGCAGGGCCACAGGCGTGTGGGGGTCAAGTGTTGTCAGCACACACGGCGCTGCCGCTTGGCTGAGTGTCTGTGTGTGTGTGTGTGTGTGTGTGTGTGTGTGTGTGCGCACTCGCGCACACGCGTCCATGCATGCTTGGATGTTGATTGAGAAAAGGACTGGGCAAGCTTCCCCCATCTGTGGCAGGCGTCTGACTCTAGTCCATCTGTTGCTGGGAAATATCCCAAAGTGCAACCCCCCCCACCACCACCACCTGCACCACCAGCACCATCTCCTACCCTATTCCAGCCTTCAGCTTTTAACCCCCTTCTTCAGGGAAGCACAAACTGTACAGATCCAGGAGGCTGCATCTCTTTATCCCAGATCCTCTGGCAGTTTGGGGAGGTGTGAGGGGACACACACAAGGTCAGAGTGCCAAACACATACACACAAGGGAGGAAGGGAGGGAAGGAGGGAGGGAGAGAGAGGAGAGCAGGAAGATAAAGAGGTCACAGCGCTTCCATCAACACTGTGGGCTACAGGTGCTGCACAGGAGAGAACATGTCCTTCTAATGGCCAGTCATGCACACACAGCCCTTACAGGACACACACACACACACACACACACTATTGCGCACGCTCTGTGTATTGCAAACTCAATTGAATGTCTATAGTGTAAATGATCACTCGTATACAAACATATTCTCTCATCCATATGGACACTCTCCATGGCCGTACACTCTCTTATATGCATTTATACATATACCTATACCTATATATTTATACATGGATAAACCTCCATCTGCATAATCTGACTGAAACAAAAAAAGAGACAAAAAGGGCTAAGCACAGAGATTAAAACTTTTCCCCCAGTTTAGAGAGCAGCTATCCGCTGACTACACTAACAGGGAGGAGCGTGTGTGTGTGTGTGTGTGTGTGTGTGTGTGTGTGTGTGTGTGAATACGAATATGCGTGCACAAAATAAGAGAGAGAGAAAAGAATGGTGAGACTAAGAGAGTAAGAAAGTGGAAACGATCAAGAGAAACCATTCTACTAGGTGACTGGGCGCATGGCATAAAGCATTCAAAAGAAGCTTTCAGACATGTTACATTGTTGACAAGCTTCCCACTGATCGACATCCAGTAAGTGCCTAAAAAGCCCATCAAACAATGGCTTGGAGGCAGTGAATATCAATGCATTTTTGCCTTGCTCCACATAACATATGTATACTAAGAGAGAGAGAGAGAGATTATTTTCCAATGAGATATCTTCTAAAGGAATAAGGGACATCCAGACATATACTGTAAGTGCCCAAAACACTTTACCCTTGATGGGGGTTATAAATGTTTTCTGTGTGTGCATTTATAAGATGGCTCTACTGCTAATTTCTTCATTCCTCATGAATTACCTCCTGCTCCCGTAGCGTCCTGGCTCCTTTTTGAGATTTTAGCAACACTTATGAACAGCCTGTGAACCACAATAAGAGAGGATTTGCCATTTAGACTCCTCGCTGTAGGATTAAGAGCCTGAGCACTTACCCCACTGCTCTAGGGTCACTATAAACAGCGTTGGTACCCCATGCATCAAACTGACCACTGATGGGTAGACTTGTGTAGTTTATCTGAGCCGGCGCAATTCTCACACAACACACAACATGTCTAAATCACTGACATCTTCTTAGCCAACATGTGCAAATGGGCTTAGCCCAAACTGTGCCACGGCCGCAGTGGAATCAGTGACGGAGCCTGGCTGGTGTGCATGTCAACACATCAAACAGGGTTAGTAGGAGCTTTGCTAAAGCAATCTTCTCCATGGCTCTGGGTTAAAAGATGGAAAGAGGGAAGGCGGCTGCTTAAATGGGCATCAGAGAGAGGGAGAGGAGTAAGAGATGGGAGGCTAAGGGGGAAGAGAGAAAGGAGACGAGGAGCGGAATGAGGGAGGGTGAGGGTGAGCAATACATGCTAAGAATGAGCCATAGACTGTTGCCATCTGAAGCTTCCACACCCAGCGCCAGCTTTGGAGGGGCAGCTGTGGCAACACACGCTGAGGGGAGCCACACACAAGATGTGTGAAATATAGAGTTGGAACTGCCAACACTGCAGAGAAATATGGCTGCTGGTGGGGTGGCAGGTCTTTACTGAGGGCTTTACAACTCGCTCGCCGTCTGCCCAACAGCCAAAGCGCTACGAGTTCTCATCTGGAGAATGGCGCGGGTGGATGGCCTCTGACACAATCTCAATGCAACACGCTTAATTGGCAACAAGTCCCAATCGCTAACGAATATGGAAATTAGTGTCCCCTGCCGTTTGCTATTTAAGTGAGTGTTTCACAGTAAAATAACTGCTGACACAGGCCTCCCCTTGAAAACAGCAGAGCACTGCATTAGGCAGGTGGCCTGGGGCTTTGCGCAACATATGCTCAGTGAGGAAAGATGTGTTCAGAACTCCAGCTGCTGCAGCAAAATGCACAGTAGTCTGAAGAGCATGAAAAACGTGCACGGTTCTCTCACTGTCTCGACACTTGTGTTTCGCATTTACAGTATGGTCTGTCCCATTATAACAGACAAAATCTGGCGAAACCTTAAAATACCAACCCTTCAAAAGAAAAAAACCTTTACCCAAAGTGAAAAAATCCTCTAGCTATTATTTCATGACACATCATTCTGCTTTCGGTTAGAGAGCATACCTCAGACACTGCAGTGACTCATGAGTGTTAATGGCTGCTAAACACAACATATATCTTGTCTCCACTAACAAAATTCCAAATTGTTAATATAATTGTATTGTGATTCAGCAGTGGTACAGACATCCCTAAAATTGAATTACTATGGTTTTGAAGTTGTTTAGTCTAGTTACCAGGGGGACTACTGCGGAAACAGCTGTGAATTATTGATTTATCTGAAACATCTCCTGAGTGTTTTTCTAGACCTCACTTGAGGATATGGAATTACACACTCAATATCTAAAGTAGTGCGAAGGAATGCTGTACCGTCATTGCACAGCTGCTCTGTGAGTGGCGCACCTCGGCGTTCAAATGGACATTCCTCCATAGGCGTACATGCCCCTGCTCTAATACTCCCTTGGCACTGGTGGGAGCCACTTTACCTTGTAGCCACAATGAGACACACATGCCAATTAGTCAACTATGATGAACTACATAGATTATGGACACTTACCGAGATGTTAGATGCCGTGGTCTAAAAAAATGTATTCAGTTAAAAACAACAAAATGAATGTCTTATTTTTTAGCCAAATGTTTGAGTTAGGACAGTCCTAAGCGTCTTAGATATGACATTTCATTTCCTTCTGTTGGTGAGATAAAGTGGAATAGTGTGTCCCTGCCTTTGTCCCCTGTGTCAGTGGCTATCTACTCTAGCATGTCACACTGGTGCTAATCATGGTCTGGTTCAGTGCTGACCACGTCAACTGGGACAAGCGACAGACACTATTTTCCATCAATTCATGAATCATTTTAAATCAAACTCTTCCTGATATCCATTTCATTCATCTCCCTTTGCCAAGCTTTTTGAAAAACAACTTATCCTTTAGTGCATTACACACTATTCACAACTCTTCTTATTTGGGATCAGTGCTTTAACACAAAAAGGTTTTCTGTCAAAAAAATAAATAAATTGTGGTGATAGTAACATTAGAAGCTGTACTTGAGCGGTAAAAAGGCACCAGTTATTCACACGCAAGTGACCAGCCTTTTAGCTTTAAGATGAGCGCTACAAAGTAAACACATAAACATGGACAGTGGGGTTTTTTTTGAGAGAGGGAGGGGAGAGAGAGCAGAGGGCCGTGTCCCAGTGAAGGTGAGGGCCCCAGATTGGGCCATGTTTTGTCTGGTTAGGCTGCTCCAGAGCCGACTGGCGAGCCCCAGCAGCTGGATGATCGGGGATTATCTGCCGTAATCCCTTTCCTCGACTTCGCTCTCACTGTGGCCGAACACAGATGCATCGAGCCCCACTGCTTCTGCACATCACAAACCCACATAAAACATGCGTAAAAGGTTTTATGCCATTTCCTAGTTTAACGACCGCTAGCACCACATTCTGTACATACTACAAGTGAGTATGTCAGCATCCCAGCATCACAATCAGGGAGAGGCTGCATGGTTGAAGCATAGACATTACTAGGGAATCCCACAAAAGTGCCATCCCACACGACTCCCAGCTAAACTACTACTACCCAAAAACACTGGGCAGTGACTGTGGTCTGGTTGGATGAGAGACAAAGAGACATAGAGACAGACAGACTCGTCATTTGGATCAGTTTCTGTGGTCGTCACACAAAAATTTCAGGAAACAAACTCCAGGGCAGCAGCAACACAGCAGCACGGCAGCCAGCGCAAGGACAGCCACAACACAGAGGCCATGCCACTCATCCCTCCTCCTCCGGCGGAGATGGGAGGCGTTATATATAGCCCACAGTTTAGCACAGACAGCCACTGCATCTTGTGCAATTAAGTGCCTCTCCCACGGGAACCCAGACCAAGTTACTCATATTGCATTGCACTCACAAGGCGCAGAATATAGGATGACATGCATATATACTGGCATTTATAAAGCTGCCCTTTTAAATGCATTTCAAGCAGCATCTTAAAGAATTGAATTCACTTTTTGAAACATGGTTAATACTCCATAATCAACCTGGACAAGGTGCTTTGTGGCGCGGAAGCAAACAGGACAGCACTTTTTTGTTCTCCAACTTTCTGAGGTTCTTTTCTCTTTCCGTACTTCAACCTCTCCACATTCTCTTGTCTTCTGTTTTCCAACCCCCAACCCTCCTTCTCTCTCCACTGAACTAGCCTCCTTCCTGACTAGCCATCACTGCCAGCCACTTTTGGTTTCCATGGCAGCCTGAGAAGCAGCTCTCTGCATGTTTCTTCAGCATAGGTTTGCCCTTCTTCTGAATGGAGGGGGACGTCACGTGACTGGGTCAATCAGGATGCAAATCCAAATTGTAGTGAAGCGCGACAGAGTGGACAGTGGAGAGTGAGGAAGAGGCCAATTCTGGGCTTAGTCAGAGGGGTTTTTATTAGGCCACTCTGGAAGCACAGTCTGCAACCTTTCCTGCAAGAAAAACAGCAACACAAGCACACATGCTTTGTTCTGTATACTGCCCTGCACTTCATATCTAATGTAAATCACTAAATGGAGACAGAAGACATAGGTGCTGGCATTATTATGTGTTATGGTGGCAACGTGCACACTTGTATTTGATTTCCATTTTTAAAAGTACTGTTTCATGATGTCAGACCAGCGGTGCAAGTAAGCGGCTTGAGACGGTCCCGTTCTGAAATAATGTGGTGTCCAAAACACTCCTGCTGGTTTGAACCAGTTCCATGTGGTGCCAATGTAAGGGAAGAGGTATTGGGTGCTACTGCTGCTCCCAGTGCTCCCGAGACATGGCTGTGCTCAGTTGGGTTTGTGCTGGTTACATGAAAAAGCAATATGTCCTTAGTCAAGACAGTCAAACATTGCATCTGCTGATGGCAACAAAAAAAACAACAACTACAAAAAAAACTGTGTGGAGAAGTTCATCCAGAGGCCTGAGATACAATAAATAAGTCATCACTTCAGGGATGCAGAACATAACCATTTCTTCCTAATTTCATAAACACGTTGAGGAGGGAAGGGTGGGGGGTGAATATTTGATGTGCATGACATATTGGGTATGCATGGCCTCAATTTATCCTTGTGGCAACCATCACACAGTGTTTGCGTGCACTCTGCTTCCTCGGGTGCCTTTGGTTGGCTTGTTGATTTAAGGACGACTCCAGATCATTAAACCTCTGCAGGCTTGTCACACCATCCATCATGTCCCTTGTTGACATGTACCACAAATTTAGTTCAAGCAACCAATGCATTTATGATCATTTAAACATACTGCGCTTCATGTTTTAACAAGAGCTTTGTTGCTTGCCCAAGGTTATTTTTTTTGCTGGCTCCAACCTCTTGATGAAATAAACAGTGGTTACAGTGTCAAGTCGTAAAATTGCGTATTTGGCTACAAAATTGTGTCATTGATTGTTGCTGTTGAGACTATTATGCACAGTTATAATGAAGGTTGTCAGTGTGCAGGAACTACAATCTTGTGTTTCTCTACACACTGAGCAGATCATAGTGTTGGGTCTTGGATTTCTAGTGTTGGGTCTTGGATTTTCTGCCACTTCTTTAAAATGGGTGGTGAGCAGAAAACTGATTATTCATCCAACCTCGAGCTGCAGTCATGAAATTTCTCCCAAATCAAATTGGGAATAAAAACAAATGGAAACTTCTCATATATCTCCCTTGGCGAGACTCATTGTATGAATTATTCATTTTGGGGCTTGGCTCAAAAAGCAGTAGAGGACGCCAAGTATCCTCTTAGCACTTCCTAACCCAGAAGAGTCAGTTTGTGCAGAGCTCACACCATCCACAAGTGTAGCTAGCGACTAGGTGAAATGGCTGTAAACGATGGCACCAGGGGTTTTATTATTCCGGTAGCTGCTAAACATCAGTGACAGTTGCTAAAATATCTCTCTCTCTCCCTCCCAGGACAGAGGAACTTCTGGGTAACACCCCCTCAACCCCTAGCCCTGAACCTTCAAATCATTATACGGTTTGTAAACACATACACAAATATATTGCCTGATATGATAGGATCTGCTAACTACTAATAACAATGATAACAACTTAGATTTACTGTATGTGGCACCTATCATGATACCCAAGGTGGCTTTACAAGGAGCAGATGTAGGGGCAAGGGTGTTAGAGACCAGGCGTCAGTAAGGTCTCTAAAAAAAAAACAGAAAAAACACAACACCAGTGTGGGGACAAGAGGTATGGTGTGAAGAGGACGACTCAAAACTCTTTGCTTGTGATACACAACAGTAGTGAGCCAGTTTCCTCAGTGCCCAAGAAGGCAGAGCAAAGTTCATAGCCTTCATCTGCATGTCAGGACAGAGTCATTAGATAAGTGGCACATCTGTGGCCTCGGCAGCGGTGCGGGTGAGCATTGGGGGAGGGGTGGGTGGGGGCTATTAGCCACTGGAGTGTCAGGCCCCAGGGGGGCATGAGAAGCATTTGCTTGCGCGAACACTGAGGAAGATGATGAGATGCAGACAGAGAGATCTCCGAGACTGATTACACTGACTCCCCCCCCCCCCCCCCCCCCCCCCTCACTCCTGAGCCCCCAAGGGCTCTCGGGCCCTGCTTCTAGAGTCGCAACGCGAGTTGTGAAACTCGAATGAGGTGGGGGGACGGGTGGGTCTTGGCATGAACAGTCGAGAACTGCACGAGATTGCACGCTTTCACTTGTAAGAAACAGCCGCCACTGCAAATAGATGCAAATTGAGCATCAGAAAATATTTTGGGGGTGGGAGGGTTTGTTGAGGGCCAAACATGCTGAGGCTGGGGTTGAGAAAGGGACTAATCAGCTCCTGATGCCTCAACTAGTGGACTATCTTATCTGGTAGAGATGGATGGGAGTCACAGAAGACTCCAGGTCAATTCTGAAGACCAGCAGATCCACAAAGCTGGACTTTCCCAGAATTTCACTCTCGGACTTCCACAGACACCATTTCATTCCATATGAAAAATAAATGAATAATTTATAATAAATGTATACAGTATGCTTGTATTTGGATCTTCATTAACTCTGAGGTTAGTAATTTTATTTAATCTATATTCTGTTTCATCTGAAACTGACCCACAATATAGTGGCGTCTGTTTCTTGGTTCAGGGTTTTCAGCACATGGATGTGTGCACACACAATCACGCACATCAGGCAGAGCAGGCCTACTACTGAAAGTGCCAGAAAACTCCTTAAAGCGTATCCATGAATGTATTCCACTGCAGCAGTGTTATTTCTCGGCTTCCCTGCTTATTCAGACTCAGACACAATACAAGATGACATATTAGACGTGCAGGGCAGTTCTACTGAAGGAAGAGATCATGCTTAAAATCCTACTGTTGGATTACATGACTGTTGGATTACATGATTGTTTACATGTCAACACTATGAAAGGACATCAGTGGAGGTGACTTGTGCAAGCTTTAACGGTGTTGAGTAAAAATGGACTGATCTGGAATAAATTATGTACTGTAACATCAGACAGGCTTTAACATAAATTATACTATTATTCTTGTATCTGTTATTAAAACAGAAATGTATAAAATGGCTAGGGAATTAAAAGTATTATTTTTAGAGAGATGATCTGTAGTAACAGCACAAAACGGTACGCAACCCTGTTCTGGCCTGAATGATTTTACAAAAGAAAATCCATCTAATATGCTTTTAAAAAAGACCAAATATACCTGACCCTAAATGTTATATCCTCTTGGTCATGGGAATTGGTAATTTCTTATGAGAATGGGTTATGGAAGCACTGTAGTCACATGCATTTTACATCAATGTGTTCATGATCCAATTCACTTGAATCTTTATACAAAGCTCGGAAGCATAATGTGTATAATTTTGCTCCTAGGATGCGTAATGAAAGATGTACACACTCAGTCCTCTGAGTCTGTGATGCTGAAAGAAGAGATGAATCTTTCATGACTGAGGTGGCATCACCGGACAAGCCAGGTGGCTCATGGGTAGAACATCAACTGAACCGTTTGACCTCTCCACAAACGCCATCAAATTCAGCTGAAATATTCCGCACAGATGAGAACTACACATGCTTCATAAACACAACATGGAATGTGAAAACTGGCAAATGGTAGAAAGAAATCTAATTATGCTTTACATTGCTTGGCAAAGCCCATGGCATTTATTAACCATCCAGACTTTTCTTTTTTCACCTGTAAACAAAGAGCAATGCCACTTGAAGTTTGGGACTCCAGATGGGCTTCTTGCTGGCTGATGATCTCTGATGTTTACTGAATTGCCTTTGCTCTGCATCCGCATGTTAGAATAGGAAGCTGCTAGAACCTTCAATTATCCACATTTCAGTCTGCCGACACATTTGACACTCTTTGCCCCTCCGCACCCCACCCCACCCCCCTTTTTATCTCCGTCTTCCCGGGTCTTTCTTTTTCTGGTCAGCAGCACCAAGCTTCATGGAAGACAGAACACGGAACGCTACAAAACATACAGCATTTTGTCCTAGTCCTCCTTCTGCCTTCCCCATCCAGCCACGCACAGCTTATAGTTCATTACTGTTTTATATAAGACAGCGTGTCACATGAGTGCTAGTCATACGGAACACAGAGTGGCGGGCATGTTTCTGCTGGAGGAGAAAGTGGGTCATGATCTAATGTGTTTCACATACAGTGCAGTAGAGTACAGTCCGTAGGGCCAGGCCTCCCTGACTCCCATGCCTGGAAACTCCAATGTTGCCGGGGCTTTGGGGATGGGGGTGGGTTGGAGAGATGGTCTGATGATGGAGGGGGTGGGGGTCCAGATGAAGCTGTGCCATGTTGGAACTGCTGAACATCGTCATGACAACCGATGACAAGGCTTTTATGGTGTGTGCCACGTCCCGTGATCCGGGCACAGAAACATCTGGCTGTTAAATCTGAAGCACACACACATGAGCAGGAGTGCACACGAGTGCACGTCCCTATCGCATGTTCATGAGAACAAAAGGCTTTGGACTGGGACTACACACAACCGGCCTATCAAAGACAGTATCCACTGACAACACAGAGGAAAGAAGAGCACCTATGGAGACAACAAAGCAATGAGTGGGTCAACACCACAGCTTGGTAGAAGCTACAGTGATTGCATCAGGGTGTGATCTTAAGACGCGAGCAATAAATAACTAAACAAATAAATCATCTTTTCAAAGACAGCAAAAAGCCATTTGTGGAGGAACCAACACAAGCTGTGAACATCCCTCGAGTAAAGCCAGCGGGTTGCCCTGGAAATCGTAGCCAAAGTGGATTAACTGTGCTGTAATGCAACATGGATCTGCATAAATCTGCAGCCAGGAATCTACATTTAACAAAAGTTTAATCCCCATGTGGCCTGATCTGTAGGTATGCTGGCCCAACAGAAACACGACAGAAATTAAAGGTGCTCTAAGCGATGACGCATTTTTAGGACTAAAACATGTGTTGTTACATACAGCACACATCTCCTCAAAATCTGCTAGCTGCCTGTCCCCTGAACACACTGTAAAAAAACGCGGTCTCTGTAGACAGCCCAGGCTCCACAAACGGCAACAAAAACACAGTAGGCAAACCTAGCATAACAAACGAAAACGAAACATAACAGTGTTCCAGCCAATAAACGACAAGAAGGAAATGCACGTTCATGAGTCTTTCAGGAGGCATGGGAGGGAGGGGGAGGAGTGAGCTATCCTCCGTTTTGTTTGACAATACTTAGAACTTCAACAAGAAGTGACGTGAAACAGCATCGCTTAGAGCGCCTTTAATGGTGACATCAATGCATAGCGACCTATAGACGTGTAATCCCTGCACTGGAAGTTAACTTAGAGGTGCTAGTGTAACAGTTAAGGAATTTGTCCAGCATGGATTCACATCTCAGCCACTAACAGGATCCCATTGTGCCCTGGGGCAAGGCACTTACCTCTTAAAAGGTAGTTGCTCTACGACAGGCTGGGCCTGAAGCAATTGATATCTGTAGTTGACAAATGTAAGTCGCTTTGGATAAAAGCATCTGCTAAATGCATAGATGTAAAATGTAAATGTAAACTTCAGAGGAGTAGAGATAAAATGTTGTACCAAACCTGGAGAGACTTAGGGTTATGAACACAACACACACGGTCATCTTTATAGGCCAGAAAGACATGTATAGTAAGATTGCTATTAAATGTTCACACACACACAGGCACATTTAAAAAGCATCTTTGCAGACATCGAGCAAAGCATCTTTGCAGACATCGTACCCAGCAGCGCTGTTCTCTCTCCATGCATGTCTCAGAGCACGGGGCCAGCCAATTGAGATGAATGAGGCCAAGGCCGCTGAGTGAGAGCGCTCTGACAGCGAGTGTGGCTGCTCAGATTGGGTTGCTGTGCTTGAGAGCATTTACTGTTTCTGTTCCCTTAAAATCCTCTGTTCCTCAAAAGTGGTCATGCTTGCTAGGCTCGGCCATTTGTGGGCTACACAACTACCGTATAATGGAATTACATAAGTAGTAGAGCTGGGCGATATGGACTAAAATGTATATCTCGATATATTTCTCTCATATATCGATATACGATATATATCTCAATATCTTTCCAGCAAAAAAAAAATAATAACAAATAAAATAAATAAAATAAAGTGTCTATAAAATAAATAATGAAAATAATATAAAGAGTTTTTTTTCAAAATAACAAGTTCTCAACTAAACGGTGCAATATTAATAACAAACATGTGGGCCTTCTTTCCATTTCTATATTCTGTGCAAAGAAAACGAATGAGTTAAGAGTCTCCGCCGTAATGTGACACAAATGTAGGACTCACAGGTTCTGCTAACTTTACTCCACTCGTCTGTTGTCATTGCGTCACAGAGTTCAAATGCCAATCGCACTCTCTCATCATAGTCGCGGCAGTTACAAGTACAAGTAACAACACAAATCCGCGTTCCACTACGGCAATTGATGCCATGTCCACCGTGATACGGCAATTGATTTTAACGTTATGCTCCACCGCCGCTTTTTCTGTCATAGAGTTAGGGAACACTGCATGCTAAAGAGTTCTGAAGTTTTGCTCAGTTCCCACTGGTTTTGTGGCGGTCTGTCCTCGGAGTTTGTAACACTCTTCATATACTTGCCAGTGGCCTCCATTTCAAAATGTCCGAACCGTTGTTTCGCTTTTTTGGCCACAATAACCTTTCCGCGGCATTCTCCATCTGTAACTCATGCATTCTATGGAAGTCGCCATTGTTGTTTACTCGGTCTACATGAGTAGGGGAAGGGAGGAGCTAACTCAAAGCAAGGAGCACTGAGCTATCAGTGGCAGGGAAGCTGGTGCACAGACGTCGCATAGCAGAATAAAGCGGAATACTTGTCTCTGGATTAAAAAACAAGTCATAACCGATATATACGATATGTCAAAAATCATATCGTGGTTTGAAATTATATCGATATTGATTAAATATCGATATACCGCCCAGCCCTAATAAGTAGCAAATCATCACGCCTGCTGCACACTGCTAAGTCAGTGGTAATGACTTTGACTTGAGTGGAATCAAGTTCGCTATGTAAAATATGGGATCTCATGTAAGTTTGCCAGCATAGAAAATCTGTGTTGCCAGGTGTGTTTGCTTTGAAAAATTCCATAATTGTTCCATATCTCTGCTTTCTTCCCTGTCGTGTCAAGCTAGTGTGTGTGTGAGTGAGTGACATTCCAATTCAAACTGGAGTGACTGACAACAGATAGCTGCTGAACAGACTCTGGTCAGCTTCTAGAGATGAACCTTGGCAGCTTTTGAAGCTCCTGCTGTGTAGGTTTGGCTGAAAGTGCCATGAGGCATTTAAAACACACACACACACACACACATACACACACACACACACACATTCCAAAAATGCATAGAACCTCCAACACAATGCAAAAAAAGATTGAGGAAAACAGTTGAATTCCTATAAAAAGCAACTGAGGCCTGTGAAACCCAGATAAACAAAATGGCATGTAAAACAGCTAGTGAACACCTAGTTGTAATAGTGTACAATGTTGTACCACATTTAACTCATGTATTAAACACAATGCAGGAGTGCAGCTTAAAACAGAGTTTTTTTTTCATAGTTTCCAGTTGTTTCAAAGTTGACCAACTTTACACGCTTGGCTTTGAGGCTTTGATGAAACCCACTAGTACTAACTAATAATGTCTGGAGGCTGAAAGTAGATGCTCTCAGAGCATGGTAGCGATGTTTACCATGCAAACCCCTCAATCTGCCGCTTTGCATTTGTGTCACATGGCTTAATAGCCTACTGGATAAATGCACAGCTGCATACAATATGCGCAAGTAGATACGCATCCACCCACTGATCTACAGACGAAAAACGCTATAGTGCACAAGAGCAGCGTTGAAATAGAGGGGTCTGTTGGCTCATAAAGGTCAGATAAGCAGCAGGTACGGCCAGATCCAGGCCATCAGTGTCACACGTGGCTTGAGGGTGAGGATGCAGATGTAGGGGACATGTGACGCAGTCCTTGAATGTCATTCAGTCGTGTCTTCAGGCACTCCTCTTGACAGCTCGGCGCAGGACGGCAGTCAAGTGGCTGTGACTTTAGCAGCTGCTGGCGGTGATGTATATTGAGTGCTAAAAACACAGTGATTGATCGGTCCTTTCCTCTACTCACTCCAAGCCAGTAGTCTCACCTCTCCCTCCCTCTCTCTTTCTCTCCCTTCAAACATAGCCACTGGTTAAAAAACATTCCGGTTCGCTAATCGCATTTGGACTGAACTGTGCCATGTCGCATCTGCTTACATCGAAGATCCATCAGAACATTTACAATCTCTGTGGGCAATAGTTACAGCTTCTCGGCAAGAAAAAAATAGGGAACAGGCTTGTGTGTTTGAATGTGAGAGGGTGTTGCTCAACAACTGATTTGAATGCGTCAATAGCAGTGTTGGCAT
>JAGFZM010000011.1:671097-673597 GCA_017657215.1 Limnothrissa miodon
TGTGTGTGTGTGTGTGTGTGTGTGTGTGTGTGTGCGCGGGATGGAGAAAAGCAAACTCCCATTGTCTATGAAAACAAAAGCCTCATAAGTCAGACCCTAATGGCCAAGTACCATCTGCCAGCATGGCACTAAAACACTAGAGGGCTTAATCTCCTTGCCTCAATATGCTCTTATTCGTTTTAAACGACATTGGCTGCTGTTGCCACATCTGTGGACAGGCTCACAGTTGATAGCAGCAGCACAAAGGGTCACCAACTTCAGGCTAAGGTCAGGCTCAGTTGATAAT
The DNA here is from genome assembly GCA_017657215.1 of Limnothrissa miodon. NCBI lineage: Eukaryota > Metazoa > Chordata > Actinopteri > Clupeiformes > Clupeidae > Limnothrissa > Limnothrissa miodon. The sequence continues at coordinate 671,384 of JAGFZM010000011.1, forward strand.
TGGAATTAGACTGTGGAGGCAGCAGTTGGTCAAGTCTGCATTAAGGACACCAGAAGTATGGACAATGGACATTAGCAAGAACAGACTACAGTACACAGTGGGAGACAAAATCTTAATCGAGGTTTGCGTGTTTCCAGAGCAGTAGATTCCATGACAGATGCTCCCTCTCTCTCAACAGCACAGTGCTGAATAGACCTCCCGCAAATAAAAAGCAGCCTTGTGGCCTTGTTGCATAAATAAATGACAACCGAACCTCCGTGGGACAGAGGACACTGATAATGGCTTGCCTCTTCCATTTCCTGTCTCTGTTTCCCTTCATCTCCTCCCCCACTTATTTCCCTTTTCAGCATCGTGGTCTCTCCATTCTTTACTTTCTCATTCACTTCTGTCCATCCCACTTTCTTGTGGACACAGCTTCCTGATGAGTGTTAGGTATGTGGAGGAATGGTAGTGGAGTCATGGCACTCTGGGGGAAGAGTGTCAGTATGTGTATGTGTGTGTGTGTAGGGGTCTCTGAACAGCTGGTGGAGTGGGGGTGGAGGCAGATATGTGCCAGGCTGCTCCTTTAGTGGGGATGCCAACAGAAATAAACCACACATGTGCCCTCTCTCTAAAAAACTTTGACCCCCAGAGCCAGCAGGTACTGTCCATTTGTGGGAACATGACCACATGTGCCTGTGTGTTTGTGTGTGTGTGTTTGTTTATGTGTGGCATGTCCCTTCCATCAACTACTATTGTGGTCCACCTGCTTAGTCATAGGGCCTTGATCTGCTCTTCATCATGACACATTTATTGCTCCAGCTCTGACCCCCCACTCTCTCCTTCAGAAACATGCAGCTCAGTGCAGCGCTACGCTCTACTCTCCCTTTTCTGCTCTCCTTGAGCGTCAAGTGGCCCTCCATCACCCTGCACACTCACACACACACATTCTTCAGGGCTCATTAGGATTCCCTGCACAGTGTCGGGGCTTTAAGGGCAGGCCTGTAGCAGAATGGCCCTGCTGGAGGGAGAAGAGGCCCAGGAGACGTGAGGAGACTCACGGCTGTGAGAGAAAACAATCCCCTCACACACAGACACTGGCGACAAGACCCCAGTGGTGCCTCCACTGACCAAACAAACAGGAACCCGTATTAGCCGTCAATTCTCCACTGCTGTGGTTGCATTTCTTTGAAACTTTTATTCCTTCTTTCACACGCTCTCTCTCCCTCTCTATTTTTTTTCTTGTGGAATGATCCAACACCAGAACCCAATCCGCCCCCAACTCCCTTCTTAAGATGTAGGTCAGTGACCGCATGCCATGAACAACTGTGCTTACATTATGCAAGGCTGAGCTCTCTCTCTTCTGTAAACATCACACACACCCTTCTCCTTTAGTTCCTTGTAAACAGCAGTGCACCCTGGGGGTTGTAGTTCACAAGGGCATCTTTGTATCTGCCAAGGAGTGACCCGGCATTTAAGTAGAGCCAATTGTTCAGCTTTTACAGTGCAGCATTGCACTCTCTCAGCAGTGGATAGGCACCCATTCGAGGAGGTGTGGATTTTTAATATGCAGGCGTTAAAACATTCATGAACAATCTTTCAGTGGAAAAAAAGCCAGTTTATACAACACCGCTTAACTTAAAATCAAAGCAGCCTGGAGCCTCCCGCTGCCCCTCCCCCCTCATATAAAGCCCATGGTCTCTGGGCTGGACTGAGGCGAAAGGCCCTCTGACCTGATAAGCATGGACTAATTAGATGAGGCGTTTTATCCACAGAAGAGGTTGACAAAAGGGAATAGGAGAATGAGACATGATAGGCTTTGTCTCACGCATATGCGTGCGTGTCTCTGTGTGTGTGTGTGTGTATGTTAGACCAGAGGGTTGTTAGAGGTTTGTAGATGAGATTGTAGAGTGTCCATTTCCTGTGTGTGTGTGTTCTGTGTGTGAGAGACAAGATTGGTAAGCTTGTGTGAAATAGGAATGTGTTTGTCAAAAGTAATGTGGTAATGAGACGGTAGGTGGTGCGTACATGTGTGAATGCAGTCTGACATGGACATGTGAGTGGCTATAATGCCCTCCGGTGACTATGGCGAGTGAAATAGCCAGAGGTGTGTGTGTGTGTCTGTGTGTGTTTGTGAAAGTGTGGCAAGGTGTCTGGAGGTGTGAGATGTGCCCGCCTGTCTGCCAGATCGCCCGAGGCGTCCGTCTGGCTCCAGCAGTGCGGCTGATTGGTGGG
>JAGFZM010000011.1:676097-699313 GCA_017657215.1 Limnothrissa miodon
TGTGTGTTTGTGTGTGACAGAGAAAGTGAGAGAGAGTGAGTGAGCGAGTGAGTGAGGTACTAGAGGAGAGAATAGCCCCTAATACCTGAACAAAAAGGAATGGGTTCAGCCAGCTCGCCTCCTTGCTATACTGGGATTGCTTCCCCATCCTTCGCTTACTGCAAAACCTCTTAGTGCACAAGCCAAAGTGCCACTAAAGATGAACAATTTTTGACTAGCACAACTGAAGCATAAGACTGGTCAATTCCGCTTTCATGAGCTTTAAAAACTGATTTGGAATCAAACAGGAAGATGACCACTGATTAAAGATTAACCTTGTCTTCTAATAATGTGACTTAACAGTGTGCATAGAAGAGGGTGAGCATGAAATGGTATGATAAATGCTTTAACCCGACAGGCCCAGTCTTCCAAATGGCTTAGTGCATAGAACGCATACCTCTAAAGCAACAGGGACAATGTGCCCACCTCTCAGACAGACTATTTTAAGACTGATATAGCATAGCGCACATATGAGGGGGAGGAAAAAAAAACACTTAGCCTGGAGCCACCCATGTCAGCAAAATCCAATCTTCTTCAGTCAAATGCATCCGAGCAAGCAAGTGTTGGTAAAAGTTAAGAGTACTGAATCAAGTTTGGGCCAGAATGCTTCTAGCAGATGGTCTGCGACTATGACATTTGTATGCCTAAAACCAGAAGGAGCACTTTGGGCTTGGTGTGGGACAGTCAAAGCTGTAGTGTTAGGAGTCATTAATAAGTCACTGTGGCAGTGTACTTTGAAGGATTTAGAATTTTTATTGGATTATTTCAGAATTTTTGGGGAACAAAGGGCAAAGGCATTTTTGTTTTACCAACCACCACAAACGGCAGCCGATCACTCGCATGGAATAAACTGCCCATTTACAACCATACAATATGAATCAGACTGAAGAAAAAACAGCTTCAAGTCACCCTTCCATAAGTACTCATCTTACATGAATTAATAATGGGGACTAAACAACATTATGGACCCCTGCGAATGTGACGCTGAAAGCCAGTAACAAATGTCATCTACAAAGCCTTAATGCTGAGTGAAAACCAGTATCAGATAATCCTTACACTCTGTATGGATAAGCTTTGGGAAATGTGGTCTAAACTTTACTGGAGATGAATGAGCTGGGCTATATGTATTAGCCTACCCCAGGGAGTAGGAATGAGCACTCTGGGAATTAAGGCACTAGGCGGTACTCATTAGTCTCCCTCACTGGGTCTCTGGGTCTCCCAAAAACAGACAGACCACCCTTGGTCACATCACCAAACAAAAGAGGGAAACGTAAGCAATAAAGGCATTTGGCTGAGCTGTAGGGGCTGCTAGGAGCGTGTGGTTTATGATGGATGGATATCTGACTGATGGAGGTTGCAACCCTGGGCAGCGAGCCAGCGGAGGAGGTCCAGCGGCTGAGGCATGATGGAAAGACCCATCAGCGGTGGAGGGATAATTAGAAGCTTTTCACACCTCCGGCCTCCCGGTTCCTCCTCCTCTCATCCATCCCTTTCTCTCACACTCTCTCTCCTCACCCTTTCTGCCTTTTATCCCTTTCAATAACTCTGCCCTAAGCCATCAGAGGAGCTCCTGGGAAACATGTTGAGGCATATGGTTCTGGGGTTAACCTCTGTAAGGTTACCTACACAAAAAAGACAATTCCAACAAAAATAATAATGATGTACCTAAAATTAATCTTCTTGACAATCTATTCTTGAGTTATGATTTAATCCGACAAAGGTTAATTTGCCACGGGACTGCCATATTCAGGGTAATTATTTTCTAAAACTGTCAGCTCATTATTAGAATCTGTTGATGTCAAATACAACAGAACCTAGAAGACAACTATTTAAACCATTGCCAGTATTAGCTAAAGAACTGAAGTAATTTCACATTTAAAATAATATTAAAAGAAATCTAAAAGAGATTTCACCATCTCTAAAAACCCAAACAGCAAAAGGAAAATAAGCTTTAGGCAAGACCTAAGACAGCATTAGCCCAGTGCTAGTTCACCAGACTCTGCATACAGTCACAACAATGATTAGCCACTTAGTGTAAGGCAAACCAGACAAATTCAAAGTTGGAAAAACTCGGTTTACATAAACAGTTGATTGGTACAGTGGTCTTTCTATGTGAATCATTATGGAGCTAGCTACAGGCTTGCAAATGGTTCATGAAAAGTAGATTTGTTTTTTTTTTAGTGGCTATGTGCTCGGTTTGCCTTTATAGTGGAGACACCTGTCTAGAATAATCCCTGTCTGGAGTGACCTCTGTCTTCCCTTCTGACTTCTAACCCTTGAACTTGTGACCTTTCAGATCCAAACATAAACACCTGAGGCAACAGCTGCTCTTCTGCTGTGACAGGAAGAGAATAGCAGTAGCAAGACTCCCAACCCGAGAAGACTGCATACTTGGTAGATTACAAAGGATGCTACCTTTGAATGTTTGCTGTTTATTTTTTTGCATTACATTTGTTTTATAGAGTATGTTACTACTTGAATCAAAAGTATTACACATAAGCAATTTCTCTATTCAAGCCGGTGTATTTAGAACGCATTAAATTACATGTTTCCCAAGGATGTTTTCATGCTATAATCCATCATTTGAGAATGTTGATGCCTATCTTTATATCTTAGATGGAAATGTGGTTTTGTCAGTACAGAGAGGCTTACCAGTTCATGAAAACACCTGGATTAAGATGTTTTTGTTTTTCCTTCCCCGTGGTACAATCACCTGTCAAAAGACCATTTGCCATTTGTCCAGGCAATAATCTGTGGGGCTCAGAAACTGGACAACTCTGAGTCCAACTCGCCTTTATCTCATCGTATCTCCTCTCAGCCTTACCCATGCCATGGGTAGCCCACAGATTTAAGAGGCCGTGGGCAGCAACACACCAAGCCACATCGATTGAGCACTGGAGCATGTAATCACCCAGGCTGGGCAGTAAAATGGCCCTTTTCCCCCACTTTATGTCTATGCTGATGGCCATCTCTAGCCCCACTCACTGCATTGATTTCAGTGTATTCCAGCCTGGCAGAGCATGGTATGGCCTATTAACAATTCCAAACCCTCCATCAGGCCAACAGTGCGGGGCCAAAATCACTCTCGCCTCAGGGCCCAAAGACAGCTGTCAACCTAATGGAAAATTACAGCATTAATTAAAAGCTCATATCCGCTTTTGGATTCTAGGACTGCACCATGCAGAAGGCTGAAACCCTGAAAGCCCTGGATGTGGCAGAGATGACTCCAGCCCCCACACAACTCCATTGTGTGGCCTGAGAGATGGTTCTTCACTGAGGTCTTGTTGACAAGCATAGTTAGAGAAGGTACAAGAAACAAGGTGGGGGTAACAAACCCCTTCACAAACACACTCAACCCCTCTGGCTCTTGCTCTTTCTCTCTCAAATGATTTATTTCACAACAGCATTCTTGCTCATTTAACAGCAATGCTCTTGCCTTAAACAGCTACTGTGGTAATTAAATATGCAAAGTTTTACTTAACTTACTATGTTCCCCAAACACACTTATGTTGACACAGGGCCGAATTGTCCTGCTGCTTTGGCAAGCACATTCAGAGGAGATGAACCCTTCTCCTCCTTAGAGTACTACTTCTACTACTGAACTTAAATTTTCTATACTCAAAGCGCTTTTTACAATGTATGCCTGTATTTCACCCATTAGTGCCTGAAGCAATGCAAGCTGCTAACTTGCCTCTGGGAAGAATTTTGGGTTCAGTGTCTTGCTCAAGGAGGGGTCAAGTGGAGTGGGGCACAAACCTACAAACCTGCAAACCAACCGTTACTTTGAAGGGCAGCAGACATCCATCAGCGCAGTACCAGGAAACCACACCAAATCAGTACAACACATTTGGTGCTGAGACCACACACACACACACACATACACACAGCACAGCTGATCTGCTCTATCATTTAGTGAAGAAAGAGGTCACACAGCTTAACATTAGCATATCCAAGTGTTCTGTTACTGAGGGCCAAAAGAGGAACTCACCTTCTCCAACAGTAACAGCAAAATAATACAAATGATACAACAAGCAAACATTAACTGCAGAGAACCCTCCTCCCCATAGGTTTTCATTCTCTTTTCCTCTCACCTTATACACAACACATGTGAACCATGTCCCTGGGAAACTCATTTTACATCTACATATCCACATTTCCCTGTCATATTCCTTTTCCCAGGTGCCGTAGGGGAATAGCAGCAGCTGATCAGGCAGATCATCAGGTGTGTGAGATGAGGCAGCTAATATCCTCCTGCGGGAGGTACAAAAAGCCACACAACACACAGACTTCAGACTACCACATAAGAACATCTCGCAGATAACCTTGAATTGATTTAGGAACTTATCTGTAGGACTACAGTGCTCTGACCGGTACCAAGACCATGTCTTGACTTCATTTTTTTAAGTTTTAAGTATTATGCTATGACAAATGATTAACATGTGTGTCTGTGTGTTTGTATATACACAATGCTGTTGCAGTTTGGCCATAACAATGCACCGCAGAGCTGACATGGCATGAGAGTGTTTAGGAGGGAGCATGTGACACAGCTGTGTTCTGTGCACTCGGGTCAAGTGTTTCCTGTGAATGAAATGAGGTGGACGTAACATGGCGGTCCCCAGGCTTACTTGCGGTGGTGTGGCCAAGGCCATCTGTGGCTGGCTCTGATTCCAAAACACACAGAGATAAACAGTCATAAAGAATGAGGACTGATCATAACTGACCAGAGAAAGCAGAGTGAGTGTGTTCATGTGCACATTTGTTTGCCGGTTTACTTCAGTCAGTGTTTGTTGGAGAGGCCTTGAAATTATGGGTCTGGACATCTGGCAACACCAGCAAATGCCAAAAGGCAAATTATAAACAAAAACAAAACAGTGTAATCCTTGTCTTTTTCAACCAATTTGGATGTGGAGCTTGTCCTTTTCTTTAAATCTCATCTAAGACATCCCACAGGAAGTCCCTAAAGGCCTTAAGTCTTACATTTTACCCGGCAAATGACAATGTGAAAGTGATTTCTATTTTATTTTTAGCCACAGTGCAAGAGCACTGTCTTCTTTTGCAGTGGTAAAGCCAGCCTTCAACATGGAAAAATTATTCAAACCTCTTCCAAAAACATATGTCATTACAGCTGCAGTAACATTTCAGTGCTTAAATATTGTATTCATGCGCTCTATCAGATGTGGGGTTTAAATCTGTACAGTAGCTATGTGACAAGCTTGTCTAGTGATCCCCAGAACACAGCGTGTCTCCAAATCTCCACCACCACACAGGGCTCTCAGCATTGCAGTGGTGCACCATGGGATAGCAGAACCCTACAACTGTCATCTCTGTTCAGAAAACACATCCTGCTGGGTGCGGTTTGTGTCGAACAACGCTCCACTAGCAGCTCTATGCCATACAACCTCGCTCCCCGGGGCAGGAATGCCAGCAACTGGCAGAAACATTCCTTCATATGACCCAAAATCTCTATCATTGGCCAAATGCATATTGCATACGGTATATATCGTCTATATTGCCCACCCCTAATTCAGCCCATCTTTCACAACACAGGAAGCACAAAAAACTATAAAGGTCAACTAGGTTGCCCCAAGGCCTTCCAAAGGCACATAACAGGAACAAAGTAGGCAACAGGGGCAAATAACATTTCTAAAACTTGTTTGGTGTCAGGCTGAGTTTTGGTGGCAATGAGGCAGATGAACGGGGAGTGCTCTAAAAATCTCCTCTGAGGTGAGAGGAGTGTGTGCTTTCACATGGCCCTCTCTGGCCCCAGAGAGAGAAGGGAAGTGGATTATGATATGTGTCCCATTGCTTATGAACAGGGGCGCTGTGGCAGAGTGTTGGTGTGTGTGTTGAGAGTGTTTGTCAAAGTTAGGATGCAGTATAAGGCCAGTGGTGAGTCACAAAGTGCTTCCCTGCACTTAGCACGCTGAATCTTTTATGAGCTTTATACGGAACATCTGAGCACAGAGATCCTAGTTCCTAGTGTGTATGTCTTTCTCTCCTTCTCTCTTTCTGTGTGTGTGTGTGTGTGTGTGTGTGTGTAAAAGCAAGACCATCAGCAGTACACTGGGAACTCTTCTCTTCCTACAAAAGAAAAGGAAATGCGGTCACTGCATCACCAGGACCTATAAGAAAGCTTGTTGCAGCACATTCAAAGAACAGCATCACATAGCCCATATATGGATGTTCTAGAGTCCTAAGAAGATTTCCATCCTGTGTCATCTTTTAAGGACCCCAAGAAAGGTTCCTCGAAGAATGATCCAGTAGGCCTACTACGGCCCCTCACTAGGGCTGACATTCTTAGCATGACAGGCCAGACAGACACATGCCACTGTTTGTGGGTCCAGAAATGACCCCTCCAACCAGGTCATCCTGTAAGCGGGATTCCCTGCACACCAAAGCTGTCTGGGTTGGTCTCTGAGGCAGACGGGGCTGACACAACGCGGCTGCACTACACTACCAGTCCCTGGCCTGCCTGTCTGCCTGCGGATCTGATCAGAACCACTTGTTCACCACAGCCCAAGCAGAATAATGAGGCTTGCAGATGAATGGCCTAATCCCTTTAAACTGACAAGCAGAGCGAGAGGGGATGGCACACAGAAGACTGACCCCGGCAATCTGCTGCTCTCTTCCCACACCCATATGCCGCCGTCATATATTCAAATTGGTGTGTGTGTGTGTGTGTGTGTGTGTGTGTGTGTGTTTGTCGTGGTGCAGAGGGCAGGGGGTTTAACCCAACCCTGACAGCACAAGGTTCTGGTGCTGGGGGGGGGGGGGGGGGGGCTCATGTGTGGGGGTCATAGCCAATGAGTTAAAAAAGAGTTAAAATCAAGCTAATGATCTTGCTTTCAGAAAATAAAGAAAGCCCAACTAGCTAGACAAATAGAATGGACAGAAAACTCCCCAAAACCACTAGCACTGCTAACACAAATGGACTGCAGCCTGTAGAGGGCATACACCAGCAGGTGTAGGAGAGCATGAAGCGTCATCCATCCAGTGCATGTGAATGGGTTTGGGAGGATAAGGACAAGGGCCTTATGGGTAGAAATGGTGGGGTGGGAGGGTTGAGGGTTTGGAGAGGAGGTTTTGACAGCAGCATGACAGTGGCAAAGGAGAGGGGGAATTGTCCCTATTCCTTCACTCATTCTTTTTTAATGAGAGTAATCTCTGCCACCCCTCCTCCTCCAGCTGCCAGACACAGACACAAACCAACAGTGCACAAAGCATCACATAAAATGAAACACCCTCATCTGAAACAGCTCAAGGGCCCAGCCAAGCCTGGGAAAATGTTCTTTTTTTCCAGTGCCACCGATGGACTACGAAATAGAAAGCCCAGCTGTGCAAAATCTCACCTTGCTTAAAGAAAACACGCAATACACCAGTATGAGAAGTCAAGCTCTACGTTATGGCATATTTTTTGTAATCTTAACCTGTAGCTGCAGTGGTCTCACAACTATGCTTTAACAGCTTTACTGCTTCTGCTTTACTTTTACCTTCTTAACTTCTTCATATAAACGTTTTACTGAAGCCCAGGACATCTAGATCCACAACTCAACATCTAGGTCTGATTCTGACCACAACCAACAAAACCTTTCCACTTCATGTTGTGGCACCAATGTATACATATCAAAATGCTTCAAATGGATATGATTGTTTGCGAATTACTTACGCCTCTGATCTTTAATTGATAAACAAATAGATTTTTATTTTTTAATCTGTAAATTAATTCATTTGGGACACACTTGGACATGACTGGGACCCTAGGGGTTTCTCCTGCAGAAAAATGTGATAGATTCTGGATGTCAACTATGAGCTAACAAAAACATTCATGTCACCAATGTCCCCATGTGCTATATTGCAACAGGACAGCAGCATCTGCGCATATTTTTGTCACAGCTCTCTCTTGTTTATCACATACACGAGCAAGACACACATCAAGCACTTAATTTGTATGATCACATCACAGTGTCATTACACTGTTTTAATAATGCAAACATGATTGAAAGCATCAGACAGTGATCCTTTGTGCTTAAGAGCTGTTTTTGCTGAAGATGACTCCTCTTACCCCCAACCACATCAGACTGGAAACCTATAGTCAGACAGGATCCCAAATGTTCTGTGACATACTGCACAGCCACTGGCTCCCAGCACTGCTGACTCAGCATCAGAGTATTCATTACACCTCGGCCAGTGCTGTCTGCTTCATTAAACCACTGACTGTTACCAAAGAAATGATTGGCAGTTGCACCTGGGGCTCCTGAGAAGGTTCTCACTTAAACAGTAGCTTTATCCAAGATTACTCTTTCCTCTTAATCGGTCCATTAAGGTTAATCTGAGGTGTAATGTCCACCAGCCCAGCCTGTCTGAGGCTATTGATCCAGGCAGACCATGAGGTGAGTGGTAGGCCCCCTGGGACCAGGGATGAGTAGTGGCCTTGATTTAGCCTAGACTGCAGAATCCTACAGAACTCCACAGAACATCTCAAGCAGCTTATAAAGAGCACCTCACCCCCTCAGAAATCACACACCCAGACCTCCTATCCCCACTTTCCTGCAAAAATAAGGGTCTGGAATATTAGAGATTGTGACATAAATCACAGACTGATGACTGATGCATGCACACACTTACTTTGTAAACAATGCACTTTATGTAGTGTCAGAGTGTGGGAGGTTATGTGGAAGAATCAAAGACCTATTGAGGGACTGTTTAAGTTAATGACTAGCCATGAGTTGATATGGCTGACTCACTACTGTGGCAGGAAACAACTGACCATGGGACCGACTTCCAGAAAGCTTCCTGACCCAATAACCCAATCCTTCTGATTGAATGCAGACTGCTGTTTAGAGGTCGATGAGATGAACTGGTTCCCTTCAAAGCTTTCTGGAAATTGGTCCCAAAAATTGATAGAGCAATTACACACCTCTTTAGAGTAGGGTGGGCAGCCAAGGTCGATGCCATCTTTCAAAAGTTTATCTCTTATCATGATTTTCAGCTTCAACTTAGGATAAATCACTGGTTCTGGACAGTGTCCAAGCAATAGATTGTTGTTGCCAGGGGTGAACCTGGGTATTAATCCATTGCTTTCCCAGGTGGAATCTGTCCATGATTTAATGTCCTTATGGTTTCCCTCACTTCTGAGAGATGCTGAGTGTGGGTTTGATATTGTAACCACTGGTTCCAAGGTGAAGTAATGCCCTCGGGCTACTTTCCTGTCTTCGTCTTTCAGTCTTGCCACAGCATTCAGCACACTTCTTCTGTGGTGTGAATTGAACACACCAATTGCGTCCAAGTCAGGCTCCCCAATCTGTTTGCAAACTTCAAGGTCGTCGTAGCCATTATCCACGAAGGATTCGACATACTGGCAGAGCTGAAGAGCTTTCAGCCATTCGTAAACGATCGTTGGGCCGTTACTCGTCATGTTTGAAGAAAAGTCTCTTCGGTTCAGGTGTGTTTACATTCTCCGGCACGCAGTAATCGTGATGTCGCGGCATACAGCAGTCATTTGTATTCATACAGCTCCATCCTTACCAACTAATGCAAAGGATTGTGAATAGGTACCAGGTGACGTATCTTTAAGGTTTATACAGGGTTCTAGTGTCTTTTCGAACCTTGTCAAGTACTGACACCAAACACCTCGTGTAAATTAAAGACGGACTTACAAGTTGTGGGCTACGCCAGATAAACATTTGTATGCACAACAATAAGGTCCAGCACAGCCAAAAACTCATGCCGGCGCTCCCAGACAGTTACACAAAATAGTGGAGACACATTGTTTAATGCATGGCGTCCGTACGCATGACTTGATTGAGCCTCTGTTGTTCTCGTCAATGAAGCCCATGTAACATTTCCGTCCGTTGAGCTCGCAAAATAAATCAACTCGTTAATGAAAAGTGGTTTCAACAGCTTCTCTTCTGCGAAAATAAGCAAACATAAAGGGTCTACCCACCAATCCTTCCATTTTTGCTTTCAGCGCAAAAGGAGTCTGGAAACCACGGCGGCGCCGGAATAGAACGGTGGCATATCTCCGTAGTGAGATGTGACAGGGAGCTTGCCGTTGTTCATTTTTTTCAGTTTGACTACTCACTCGTTCATGTGGCATGCGCTCTTGGCAGTATTCGGCTTTGCGAGTCTGTGGATGTGACAGAGTTTCCTTGAACGGGTGCTCACTTCTCACAGTAATAAAAACAAACCGCGTACATCTGTATTAGCTTTCGGCTCATGTGGAGAGAGTCCCACTCTAATCACTAGAACGAAGTTTCTATGTTTCGGAACAACACAAATCGCGCCAGGGTTTCGCTCAGAGCGTGTTTTGCACTCTTTAGCGCCCCCTTGAGGCAAAAGATCGCTCAAGTCTGATTTCAACAAAAAGTATTCATTATGCTTAATGACAAGACACAATTACAAAACAGGAGGCTCTGGTTAATGAAAACCATTGTTTGTTTGTTTTTACATCCCCCCCAAAGGCCCTCTTGAAGGTCTATCTCTAACAGACACAGAGAAAGTCTAGGATAGCCTAATGGTCCTACTTAACAGCAGCTAGTTTTCTGAGTGGTGAGGACATTTAAAAAATATATAGAAAACAACCAGTAAACCAGGATAAATAGACCTAAATATCTGGCGGATTTCTTTAATTGAACAAGTAATCATCTAACACCATCTGTTGGTGGCTCCAGTAAGGACAAGCAGGGCAAAATTGTGTCCTGACCATCATTCTAGCATGACAGAAAGAGTAGCATTTTTCTATCTCAATTTGATTCTACATTAAGTGACTGAAATGAAAACAACCCATTTCTGTTCAAAACTTTGAGTTTTTTCCCTTCTTTACTAACTTCTATTGTTTCTATGTACGATAGAGTAGTTACAGTCTGAAAACTCACTTTAAGTATTAACAGACTGTAATGGGAAGCTGATGGTGCTATTCTGGAGGCCTGCTCTTATTTGGCAGTCCAGCAAAATACACTGCTTAATCTGGAAGCCCCATAATCATAGTATCTTAAATCTGCTTTGAAAAACTCATGCAAGCGAGACAGAGCTATTTATCTCTCTGGAGATAAAACATTCTCATTTTGCTTTACTTGAAAATAACAGACCTGAGACATCTAAGTAATGTGTTGGTTAAAATGTAAGCCTGTGCCAAACCAAGATTTCTGCGAGCAGTTTTTTGCTGGTAGAGAGCCAAATCCAAAGTTGTTTAGTGCAATTTCCTGATCCAAGGTCAGGAGAAAAACTTTTCCACTCCACCAAAATGTATGAGCGCCTCTCACACCTAAGTTCAGTGTTTATCAGCGTCGTCATCCTTAGACACATTTGACCTTTTATTCATTGAGTGGCTTTAAACCTCTTTTAGGAATGTTAATTTAGTAGATGGTAAAAAGTACATTCCTACTTTTTTACTATAATGTCTATTTAAACATATTTTTGTAATTACTATCAATTCAGAAATCAAAACATTTTAGTAATGACTTTTTTTCACTCCTGCTAAACCTCTATGAGTCAAACCTCATGTGATTACCAACCACCACATTCCTCAAAAACACCATGTGAGATCCATGCCCAGCTGGACCACCAGAGAAATCACAAAGAAAGAGCAGGCCATACACACCCCGCAATTTGAATACATTGGTTTTACATTTATTTTTTATTTTTTTTTCCATTGCACAGTAATGTCTATCAACAGAGTTTCTACATTGTAGGTGGCAGCAGATTAAGACAAACACCCATGTGAAAGCTTCAGAAAACTGTACAGTAAAGTGGCTACAACCGGGAAAAACATAAAATAAAGTGAAATGAAATAAACTGATACAATCCCTCCCTGGGGTTCTTCTGGTTTTATTTATATTTTTTTAATCCTCAGAGGGTGACACATTGAGGAATAATGGACTCCGGCCATATTTAAGGCCTTTTGCTGAGAGAAGAGATCCACCGGAGTGGGCTGCTTAGATTGACAGAGAAGCCAAAAGTTTGCATGACAATGTTATTATTTTTTTTTAACTAAAACGTTATAGCACACATTAACAGAAAGAAAGAAATATATACCTGCTGACGGTAAAGACATCACTCAAATAAGAAATAATATAAAATAAGAAAAAAAAAAGTTTTACATTGATAGAGCACAAAAACTGACAAAAAATAAACCTGACGCGTTGATGAGAGACAGTAATGAATGCTTCAAGTCTGTAAACACTAAACATGCTTGCCCCAATGAGGCTCACGGTGGAGCTCCACACACACACAATGGGCGCCCCCTGGTATCACAAGCGCACACTACACACAACCCAGCAGTTCCCTAACCAAAGTCTGGCCATCATACATAGATCTATATCCATCACTTAAGATCTGGATACAGAGCTATATCTAGATATCTAAACCGATAGCTAGATATACTCACAACACTCACACGCATACACACAACTTTGATATTTTGAAAACGCAGTCTTCATTTTTTAAATAATATAATAAAAGTATTATATCTTGAAATATCTTGAATATCTTGAAATTAAAAGTATATATATATATTTCCAAATATATAAATATATTAGAATATCATTGAGCAGACACTGAAGATGAATCTTAGAGAAACAGAGAGAAAGAGAGCCACTCCCAGATGACCTGCCATTGGCATCAGCCTGTATCCTTCAGCATCATGATTTGGTCCTTCAGAACGTGCACGCGCACACACACACACACACACACACACACATGCAACCTTACACCAAACAAACACTGCCAAAAAAACAAAAGGGCAAAAAACGAACAAAAAATAATACAAAAATATGAATTTAAATGACTTCTGACAGAATTATAAATACAACATAGAAACTCATAGTGCAAAATCCCAAATGGCCGCCTGTACAGACACACAGCGCAATAGCAGAACTTAAACCTTAAACCTTCAGGCGGGAGGGAGTGACCTCACTGAGTGCTTTATGATGTCATTAGTCCTCTAGTAGGAACCTCTCTGATTGGCTGTCAGAGTTGGCCCTGGCATGGAGCTGCTTTTTTGGCTGCAAAGCAAGAAAGACAGAAATAGAGACAGAGGAAAAGAGAGGGAGAGAGGGCCATAGATGTCACTTTGCCGACACCAGCACTTCCAGATTAGTCTTCAAGTGTCTCAATATTTACACGACATTTGGCAGCAATTGAGTGCAAAACACAAACATCCAAACAAACAGGTATAGAGATGGACATAAAGAGGGAAGGAAGCATTCAGCCAGAAGTCAGGGACAGAAGAGAACGCTCCCACAAAGAAACAAAAATAGCAGCAACCTCTCACATTAAACCAAAGAGAATGCAGCCAAAATCAAAAAAAGAATTTTAACCAAAGTGATCATAAATAAACGGATTATAAGGACAACAAAACAAACACCATTCAGGAAATACATCCCTTAAAATATACTGTATCTATGTACTTTGTATAAATATATTCAAACAGACATATCTTCCTGCATATATGTACTTTCAATAAAGAATACATACATCTGGGCAGCGTAGGGTTAGCAGGGTTAGCATACTAGCATGGCAAACACAGTACGGGGGGGGGGGGGGTTGCTGTGTGTTGGGCTTCAGCAAGTTTGGCTGAGGTGACCCGAATCAATCAGACACAAACTCTGGAAGAGACACATGCATTTAGCAGTCACTCGGTCTGCCGCAATAAAGCCAAATGAGGGAAATAAGGATGAGAACACAAAACTCTTCAGCAGGGGATGGAAGCCTTCAAGGCAATGATGTGAAGAGAATGTTGTGGCATCACAACAAAGGTGATGTTGCATTGAGTGTGGTGTCCTTCCCCATTGCTTGTGTGGGCACGCATGCATGCACACACACACACACACACACACACACACACATGTAGGTTTTGCAGGACATTGAGACCTGGACCGATTTAGATTGTAAGCATATACTTTTTTGCAAGGAGGTGCACAGACAGACAAAGGGCCCAGTATGTCTCATCATGAACATCTCAAAGACAAGGAGAAAAAATGGCAAAAAGGTGACATCACTCTCTCTATTACACACATACACACGTATGCGTGCACACACTCAGGACCCAGAGCTGCAGCGTGACTGGGGCGTGTTCAACTTCTCCATCTATTTAGGCTGCAGTCCTTCTGCCAGATTTCATTTAACATCTGTGCCCTACTCTTCACGTGGGTCATCATCAGTAGTACAGTGCATTCAGCGTCCCCACACCACGGGTGAGGAGAGATAATGTGTGTTTGTGTGTGTGTATGTCTGTCTGTCTGTCTGTGTCTGTGTGTGTAATATTGGTCTGTGAGCAGAATACTAATGTGTATTTTGTGTGGATGCACTTGCATTTCGTGTGAGTCACAAATGTGTATCTCATATCTATATAAATGTGTGCGTTTGTGTGTGATGCACGTGATGCCTGTGTAAGGAAAAACATTCCAACTCCGTATTAAGGTCTTTTGATGAGTTCCCAGCAAACCCCCTCATGCTGTAACCGGCAGAGACTGCACAGGCTTCCAAGCAGCTCTGCCTCCATCCCCATTCTGATCTAGCGGGACAACAGCCCAGCATACATGTTCCATACAGCAAACTACCAGCCCTTAGTAGGTAGAATTAATGGCATTTTGTCAGGGTCATCTTTGTTGTCACCATTAGCATCATCATCACAGTCATGACTGTCATTGAACTACTTCATTATCAGCATCATATCTTTAAATAAGACAATCTGGCTTTTTTCCCGTGAAAAACAAAACAAAACAAAACACATGAGGAGTGGGGTGGTTTGAGGTGGGGGTCTCGGGTGGGGTGGGGTGGTTTGGGGTGGGGAAGAGGACAAGGGGGGAGAGGGAGGGGCGGGCGAGCAAACACAGAAAATGCACAGCAGATAAGCAATTGAAGTCACTGGATGTGGGAATGTCCTGTCCTTCGTGCGCTTCCCAATTCCCTTCCCAGTGTCTGAACTTAGCCCACATCACCCAGCCTTCTCATCCATTTCCTGCATGTCCTCCAGAGGCAAGTGTCCTACAGAGGTGTTCTCTCTCTTTCTCTCTCTCTCTCTCTTCTTAACAGCAGTAGTAGTAGTAGTATAGTAGTATTATGGCAGCGTGGCTAATGTGAACAAGACACACATAGGCTGTTCCAAGACTCCTCGCCTCTCCTTCATAGTCTCGTCCACACACTCCTCCTTCTCCTTGGTGCTCAGAAGGCCGGAGGGGCGGGGGTGGGGTCAGGGGTCAGAGGTCATTTGTGGAGAGGCAGGGGAAAGGTCGCCGTCCCTCTGGCGCTTTTGGCTCTCCAAGGTCGAACGGGGTGAGTTTTGTGCTCCGAAAAAAAGATGTGGCAGTCTATCAATCAGTCAGCCCTCCGGAAGAGAGGAAAGGAAGAAGAGAGAGAGAGAGAAAGGGAGGAAGGAAGGGGGATGGAGGAGAAGAAGGAGAGCAGAATAGAGAGAGAGAAAAGAGGATAAGGAGGCAGAGGAGAAGGAGAGAAGGGGTCTTCAGCCACCCTCTCAGCCCTCTGGCGCTGGCATCAGAGTTGGTACCATTTCTTGTCTTTGTACTTCAACATCATCTGTGATGGATGAGGTTAACAGAGATAAGGAAAGAGACACAGAGCAAAATGGTAAGGTGGACAAAAAGTGTGCATGCAGAAAGAAGTAAAAGAGAAAACTTTTCAGAGTATACACAGAATAGCCTAAACTAAGACTCTGTAGTGTCCCTGCTCCAAGGAGGTTTCGCTGTGCATTAGTGCTATGTGAATCTCCTAGAGCCAGGGCTTGTTAGCACTGGGGAGATGTATACAAGCCAAATAAATACTCATACAAGTTATTGGAAACAGGCTAGTTGTAGTTAAATACAGTTTGAAATTTTAATCAAATGTAACAATAAAAGTAATTAAAAATGTTTGTTATAATAATAAAACGCCAGTAAGGTCGTAGTTGGTGGAGGAAGGAAAAGACAGGAAAGTGAAGTCACAGGCACTCACGTCGTGGGCGTGTTTGGAGAAGGAGTCGGCGCTGGCCATCATGGCAGCCGTCCGTTCCTCCAGCTCGCCCAGCTTCTGCCCTCTCTCGTCCAGGGCCATCCTGGTGCGTGCCAGCTCGCCCACCACCCCCGACGCTGCCCCCTTCATGCCCTCCATGCCGCCGGGCCCAGGGATGTGCTGAGCCAGGCTCCGGGAGGCCTTACCAGCAGCCGTCTCCCCGACTAACACACACACACACACAATACAAATGTTTCAGTCCTCAAACTGACACAACTAGATACGTACAGTAGGGCACAATGTAGAATCAGACAGACATCGGGATCCCCGAGGAAGTCCTAGACACTGGCATTGCACCAGTGCACATTGCAAGTGCAGCCATTTTAATACACTAATTGTGATAAAACCATTCTAAGTGGGCCATCCCTGTGCTCATTAATAAAGATTAGATATAAACAGATACTATACCGTGCAAGTGCCAGTTCTCATCCCTCTATTATACACTCAGAGTATACACTTCTATTTTCTGTTCTTTTCTCTTTTTCTATTGTAGCGTTACACATGACATAAATCAGCTGATTTTCCTATGGCAGGAAAAACAATTGGGACTTGTTGAAGCACATGGCAGGATGACACCGTGGCTTAACGACACAGTTCAGGTAGGTAGTTTTAATGAAAGCGAGCTGTACCTTAGTCCTGTAAAAACAAGGCTCTATTGACTCCCAGCATACAAACATGTCCTAATGCTAGACACAGCTAAATGAATGGCATAAGAAGAGCACTGTATGCAAAACATCCTGAAGACTGAAGCACTATATGGCACATTTCCACTATGGTCCCGTTGCCGTCTATCATGGCAGAATTAACCTCATTAGACATTAGTGCTGAAACTAAAACGTAGCCTTTGCCTACATAATATTAAATGGTAAATGGTTCTGCTTCACACATCGTCATAAAAGCTGACAATCCTATAATAACATTCTGTAGAAATACGTTAGCATAGGCTACTGAAATTGGATGTGAACTTTGTTCTTGTTTATATACAACTTAATTAGTTTTCTCCGAGAAAATGAGGAGAGACGGACCAAACGTGCCAGGCGGTACCAAATAATGTTGGCTTCTCGCAGGCAAAAGAGGAGGATGTGGGTCGCAACAAATATGCTGAAAAAACGGTTGCTGGCTAGGCAAATTTTTTTTTGCCTACTTATTATTACGTTTGATTCCATTCACACTCCCGTTCGAAGTCCTCAGTCAGGCCTCGGTTCGGCCCTGTCCAACTCCGGGGCCGGCCTGAGGCCGTTTGAGACCCGGCCCTGGGCCAGCCCTGATAATGGTAAGACGTCAAGCCGAGACTTTACCCCAAACACCGGTGTTTTACCCCGTAGTGGAAATGCGCCAATAGTGTGGCCACAGCTGAGGTCTGATTGGGTGTAATTAAGGTCCTTGGGCTGGAGAGTTGGGGGAGAGGGGGGTGGAGAGGTATGTGCGTGTGGGGTGGGGTGTGGAGAGGGTGTTGGTAGAGAAGGTTGCTACTCACAGAGGTCTTCTCTGTCCAGAGACTGGGCGCCACCTCCGAACAGACCCTTGAAGAAGCCTCTGTTAGGTGCCTCTGGAGTCTCCACCGGAGTGAAGAGCTCACACAGCATCTCCTTTGTACACACAAACACACACGCGCGCACGCACAGCATTTACGGTCATTACAATATTCTTACATACAGGCTAAAAAACTAACAAAACACACACATGCCATCTATCCAGAAAATAGGGGTGTGTTCACATACGCAAACAAAGGCTAATGTTCACAAACAAAAACAGTTTTAAAAACAGTTTTGTTTGCTTAGTCTAGTTTGTATTGCTTTTTTCTGTTGAAGAGGTGGATCTCAACAAGTGTATGGACACATGTATGGACACTGGCACAATTTGGAGTATTGACTAAGCTAACAATTCAAAGAAAACATTCAATTCAAACATTTGCTTCTGTTCAACACATTTAAATACACCTCTGACAAACACTTGTCCAAAGACACTTGCATCCAAACACACACACACACACACACACACACACACACACACACACACACACACACACACACACACACACACAAACACAAACACAAACACACCTGCAGGTTG
Source organism: Limnothrissa miodon (assembly GCA_017657215.1). Lineage (NCBI taxonomy): Eukaryota > Metazoa > Chordata > Actinopteri > Clupeiformes > Clupeidae > Limnothrissa > Limnothrissa miodon. Next base: position 694,215 of record JAGFZM010000011.1, read on the forward strand.
TCGCATGTCTCCTGGCTGTAGGTGAGGCGCTGGATCTCAGTGGGGGAGGTGAGGTACAAGGCCTGGCCCAGGTTGGAGAAACAGAAGGTTCTGGCAATGCGCATGTCTGTCAGAGGCAGGTAGTTCACATCCAACAGAGGCCGCAGGCTCGGCAGACTGGGAGGAAGTTCAAAAAAAAAAAAAAAGAGAGGAAGAGAGATTTGAAATCATACATACACATCAAACAAATCTGTATTGATCTCCAGCAGTTTTTCTGTGCCATTGTAATCACTGGCATCACTGCCAGACGAACAACTGAGGCTTCTGCTAAAATCTTCAGTGAAACTCTAAATAAAAAACAAGAATGGTAAACCATCAAGACGAGAGCAGTGCTGTGCAGAGTGAGTAATGGATCATGCCATAGTCCTACAGACGCATGGCATTGTGCATGGCTCAGTTACCTGAGGGCCATGATGTGGCCATTGGCACAGAAGCAGGCGATGCAGCAGCCGGCTGGCATCTGCACCACGTCTGCGCGCAGCACAAACGAGGCCTCTGTGATGTTGTGTTTGAAGACGCTGGTCTGCGCAGGCAGCGCCGTCACCTCGGCCTGCTTCTCGGAGCAGAGCACAGCGTAGTGGGTGTCTGGCGCCCCCTCCTGGCTGCCCGAGGAAGGCGAGGCTGGCCGACGCCGCTTCCAGCGGTCCTTCTCCTCACGCTCGTCCGGCAGGTTGGGGTCGTACCACACCTCGTACGGCGCCAGTAGAGGGGCGCCCGCGCAGTCCAGCACGGCCATGGTCAGCACGCCGCCCTTCAGTCGAGTCACAGCACCTGCAGGGGGGGGAGGGGGGAGGAATGGAGGGATTTATTGGAAATGGGGAGGCGGAGAGAAAGGAAGGAGGGAACACGAGAAAGAGCAGTGGGGTTAGAGTGGAGAGACGGAGAGAGGGTAAGGAAGATAAGGAGGTCTGGCAAACTAGATCCAGAGAGACCCGAAAGAAAGAAAGAAAGAAAGAAAGAAAGAAAGACAGAAAGAAAGAAAGAAAGACAGAAAGAAAGACAGAAAGAAAGAAAGACAGAAAGAAAGAAAGAAAGAAAGAGCCAATATCTGCCCGTGTCCATCCAAACCCTGCCCAGAGTGGGCTACCCACCTCCAAAGGCCACGGCGGGGGCCTGCTGCATGCGCAGCTCACTGCTGGCGGGTACGGAGAGCGGCAGCACCAGCATGCTGCCCTGCGAGGTGCCCACCCACAAGCTGGGTCCTGGCGTGGCCTCGCCCTTGCGGCTCATAGTCTCGCTGAAGTGGAAGGAGGAGATGACCTCCCGCGCCTCCCGCTCCAGGCTCGTCACGCTGGAGCTGCGTGAGCGGGTGAACGAGCTGTCCTTCGCGTCTACACACACACACACACACACACACAAATGAGAACAGAGTGAGTGTGTAGTATGTATAACTGGCTATTGTTTGTGTGCACATTGTATTGCCCTGTGTATTAAAGTGGTGTCTGTTATTCTTTGCATCCACATGCACATGCACAGAGAAGGTGCATGTGTGTGTATTTATTTGTGTGTGTGTGTGTGTGTGTGTTTGTACTGTGGTACTGTTTATACTGTCCTTGCATCAGCAAGCACATGGCCCATGGGTGTGTTTGTGTGTCTAAGGCCCATCTGTTTATTTAGATGCAAGTTGTAATCGTTAGTGTCCTCAAGATGACAGACCAAATATGTACACAAGTCTGTGCAAGTATGACTTTGCTGGCGTTCATGTAAGTTCACCGACTGATCAGCTATAGTTTCCTTAGCAACTGATCCATCACGTGTGTGTATGTGAGTGGAAGTGTATGCCTATTGGAGATCGCGTATATGTGTGGTTATGTTAAAGTTCAGATGATGTGTGTGTGTGTGTGTGTGTGTGTGTGTGTCTGTGTGAGAAGCTAGAGGAGCCAGAGACAGATGCCTGTTGCCAGGTAATTAACTCCCCTCAGATCTCCCTGCTGTAGATGGTGAGAAGAGGAACGTTAAGACACACAAGACAAAGGAGATGAGAGTGAACCAGTTAGTTACATCGGCGCTGTAGAATGGGTCAGACTTCCAAACAGAAAACACAAAACCACACTGCCTTGTGGATTTTTTTCAAGGCCTTCCACCCACATTTGCCCATATTTTAAGTAAGTATCTAGTATGGTTGTTTACCAAACACCTTCTGTGCAGAGCTAACCAAATCTGAACTTTAAATGTGATTGCATAACATGTTTAGATCATTTCAAAAATCAGGTTAGTCCCAACTTCTTGGTGTATGAATATATCCTACATGTAAAGAACACTAACTTCAATAGGACATTTGCATGGAAGGCTCTTTCAGTGAAGACACACTAGTTAGGGTTTTAGTAAGCAAAGCAAAAACACACACACATTACCCACATAAACACGCACATCACACCATTATCAAAGCACCACAGAAACCTCTAAACACACACACACACACACACACACTGCCACACACATTGACCCTCAGTGACGTGACACCTCAGTGCATAAGAGGAGAGTTGCAGACCTGCGCTCCCATCTCCCACTCACTGAGAACGCCAAGCCAATGGGACAGCACCAGTGTGACCTGCCCCCAGACCCCACGGCAGAGTTAACAGAGGTGTTGAAGGGCACCTCAGCGTTCAGCTTGGGCCCAGTGGCTGAAAGGTGGGTGAATTGGCTTGGGTGAATCTCCCTAGAGTAGCATTAAAGTGCTTCCAGGGTGGGGGTGTTAGTCTCTCAAACTAGCCCAAAGCCACACCATGCTTCTCAGGAGGAAGGACGTTATGGGGAAGAGGGGTGGTGTTGTTTGTTGTTCTCTCCAGATTCCCAATCTGGGGTAAAGGAGAAGGGAGGGGAGGGACTTAGGCCCCGATCTCCAGGCCAGCCAATGGTAGCCATGCTGGCGGGGGCCACTCACACAGGTCAGGAGCCGATGGGATCCGAAGGACAGGGCTCTCTGATGGCCTTCTGCTGGCCATGTTGGCCGATTTTGTACAACAGATATGCTTCTTGGGTTGGAGAGAGTGCTGCCTGTGAAAGCGGTTCACTTCTGTCCACACACACACACACACACACACACACACACACACGTATACGCATATGCAGAGCAGGTAATCATACACTTGTGATTTCTAAGCATTGACACAGGTGAACAAATAAAGCCTCAGCATTACATTAACATACACTGAATCTTATACAAATACACACAAACACACAGCCTAGATATGGAGCAGCACAAACACACACAACCAGTCTAGGGGATCTGCACCTGTAAGGGAAGTAAAGCTCAGCCTGTGTCACCTACAAACTAATCAGAACAAAGCAGCTAAAGCTTAGAAACACATTGGACGCCCGGCTTACCAGAGTCCAGTTTCTGATCAGAGGCCGAGCCTAGTTTCCGTGACATCTTCGCTGGAAAAAAGAAACATTCCTTGTTTTAACATACACACATGCCGAGGTTCAGCTCAGGAAAAATCAGGGAGTTAGCTACGGAGAGACAGGGATGATCTGGTGTTAAAAACAAGGCAGCGGTGGCGGCGTTAATTTTTCCGGGCCAATTTCTGAGGGAAACAGAAACATCGGCATGGAAAAGCCCAGATAAGGGTGGTTAGAGATGAGCCTTGAGGTCAGTCAATTAGAGGTCGTCAGGGAGACAGGATCACACATGGAGAAGAGCGCTAAAGGACTAGAAGGAGTCAGTGAGAAAAAGAGCAAGTGGTGAACAGAGGTCAACATCCACAAACTACTAGACACATTGATCACTGCCTGTAACATAGAAACAGGTTAGTCATTCTGGAAGAGGAACTCGGCGAGTACATTAAAAAGGCAGATTTACCGCAGCTCACAACCTCTTTTAAATAGAACAGTACAGTTTAGTTGCTATTTCTAATTAAGGAAACTAGTTTTTAAATGTATTTTCATCAACATCACCAAAGTTGTGAACTGCATTATTAGTTCAAAACAGTGAAAGTTATTCCAATTACATAAAATCTGATAAGTCGAGAGCTCATTCCCTCCTGAAGGAATATCCCATTGAGGCAAACTAGCACTCCAGTCTGCCTCTGATTGGCCAGCCTGCCTGCCAATCAAGTGCATCGCTGACTGTTCTTAAGGCCACAGCCACTCAGCAGCCTCAGTGTGAGTGGGAGCGCTGGCAGGCAGATTGAAGGCAATTGGCGTGGAGACCCGGGCATATGGCCCATCAATCAGACCTGAATACAGGGCATTTTCCCACTTAACCTCCATCAACTTCCAACCTGCCCCCCCCCCCCCCCCCTTGCCCCTTCTCACCCCAGTAATCCCCTCTCAGGCATCAGCACCGACCAGCATTACTGTATCTATCTACCCATTACTATAGCCAAGCACTTCCCTGTTTCTCGTTAGCGGTGGATTTCAAAGCACCATATGGCTTAGATGGGGTGAGATAAAAATCTCCCTCAATGCCTAGGTGATATGAAGTTGGCCTGATTGATGCAGGTTAACCAAATTTACTTCCACAGGAGATTCAATTTCAGGACAGCGCGCGGGGAATTTGGGGCCTAGTGTGAGGAGTTTACGGAGATGGGATTGCCTTCAGAAGAAAACAGCACTAATCTTATCTAATGGAAGTGGAAATTTAAACGAGGTTCATAACGGGGAGGCCTGTAGCACAGAAAGGATTATTAAAATGTGCACACAAACAGTCGGTGAGTGAGAGAGGAGGAGTTAACAAACAAAACAAACCGATTCTGTGCCGAGACAGATTAATGGTGTTAAAAGCCTTTCCCCCGACCCCCAACCCAACTCCCACAATTCCCTTTCTTACTACAATCACCCAAAGCACAATCAGAGAGATCGTCCTGAGGCAGAGGAATTCATGCACCTGACAAGGAAGTCAAAAGCACGTCAACAGGAAGTCAGAGTGAGGCGAGGCGGGACGAGGCAGGGCGGGGCAGGGCAGGGCGGGGCTCCAGGCACTGGGGTCTCATATTCACATTCATGCCCGTCATTCAATCATCACCTGGATTGGGTTAGAGGGATGCCAGCTGTGTGGATGGGAAGACATGCCTGTGTGTGTGGTGTGTGTGTGTGTGTGTGTGTGTGTGTGTGTGTGT
>JAGFZM010000011.1:699413-755761 GCA_017657215.1 Limnothrissa miodon
GTGTGTGCTCTATCAGTGTGTGTGTGTGTGTGTGTGTGTGTGTGTGTATGTGTGTGTGTGTGTATGTGTGTGTGTGTGTATGTGTGTGTGTGTGTATGTATGTATGTATGTATGTATGTGAGTACTTGCTGTGTGTTTGTCGGTGTGTGTGTGTGTGTGTGTATTTGCTGTGTGTTTGTGTGTGTGTGTGTGTGTAACTGTCCAAATCAACACATTAATTTCGGCTCAGTCTAGTTAGTCCAGCAAATATTCCCATTTGATTAGTACAGCAATCAGAGAGAGAACAAGAGAGGCAGAGAAGGAGCATTAGAGAGACGGACTGTCTGCACCGTTACGTCATACAGTACCGAAGTCATTGGCTACCGTCTTGGAAAAGCGCCTGCTTTTGGACTTCACTGGAGAAATGGTTCCAAAGCAAACAAAACACAAAACACAACACACAACACATAAGGGACTGAGTCACACCTTGTCCATTCTAAAGGGTGAAAGTGAAGTACTAGAGGTTTAACACAATACCGTACTCTTATCTAGGAAATTTTGGTGTTTGTTCTCCTCGTCCGAGTTGCATGGGGAGCCGGAGCCTGTGTGTTGGCAGAGAGCGAGTGACACAGGCATCAGCCAATCACAAGTCAAGCAAGAAAGTCAGTCGTCAAAGTCAGAGTCAAAGTCAGTCGAGAAAGCTTCAAGGAGGTCAATCAGTGGTTCTCAGTAAGGCATGAAAATTGCCATCAGGCAACATCAATGTGTCTTCCCTCTTGAGAGCTTTGGGCACATTTAACTTACACACACACACAAGTGCTGTTTTAATGTGGTGTGGGCTGTGGATAAGAGACTGCATGCATCACAAAGGACATCAGACCTTTAAGGTGGTGTAAAACAATTATGGTTTATTTTACCTGAGGTGGGGGATTTGCAGCGGTCCTCAGAGGCATTGGAGCCGTCGTTAGTATCACAGAGACCTGTGGAGGGCCCGCGCACACACACACACACACACACACACACACACACGTGTACATTAGAGAGGAAAATGGATAAACATAACACAGATGTTCAGAGACAGGTGCACACTCACACACACACTTGCTTGCACGTGCGCACACACACACACATGCATGCATTAGTAGGGAGTTCTTCTTACAACGACTACCTTATTGATACTGGGGGGCTAAGTACAAATACACACACACACACACACACACACACACACAGAGACACACATACACACACACTGACATAACTGCTCATTAGAAACACTGAGGTCCTCCTGCTGCTACTACCTTACTGATGCTAGAGACATCAGAGAATAACACAAACTCAGTACATTCACCGGATGCTCCTCACTCCTCACACACAAACACACACACACACACACACACCTTGGGGCTCTCTCATTTAGATTTAGAGAGTCTGGGTACTGCTTAGAGCCTCTGGGAACCTCCCTTCTTTCCTAATCCTCTAAACAGACTCACACTCTCTTTTTCCCTCATTCTCTCTCTCTCACACACACACACACACACACACACACTGGCTGAGGCTGCAGGCGAGGGCTAGCCTCCCACACAGTGAGCAGACAACTCCCCTCCTCCATTCTCAGGCCTCATTATCACATTATCTCCTTTTTATAGTGTGTCAGCCATCAGACACATCAGTGCAGAGGCTCGATACTTGGTGCTGGGCCACACAAATAAAGCGCTCAATAAAGCTGATGGCCTGACACTGATAAACACACACACAAAAGCTACACAACCAATGCACAGGCTTGTACATTCACACAGACAGGACTCAGTCAGCAGTGTGCTAACGGATCGAAATTCTACATGGGGTCATTTAACAACTGTCCTAATCATTTACATGATCATGTATAATAAGGGTTTGTGTGTGTGTGTTTACATTTCTTATTTGTGCATGTGCTTTACAATGTGCAGTATGCACTGCATGCATTAAACACTTCTATACTTAGGTTTTGTGCGTTGACTATACATAAAGGCTATAAATATGTTTGCTTGTACAATCTAGGCATGTACACAGTTATGTGCATGTATGTTTATGTGCATCGATGGTTACGTGCACCTGAGTGTGTTTGTGTGAAGGCATTCTTATTGTGTGCATTTGTGTTCCACGCATCATGTTAACATGAAGCCACTCAAAAGCAATGGAAGTAAAACAGACACAGGGACTAAAAGACCAACTGAAGCACATGCATGGATAGAAGGATGAAAGGAAAGGAAGAAAGCAATGGAAGGAGCAGAAAAAAGGGGGGGGGTTGATGAAGAGTGACAGGTGTGACTTACTGAAGTATGAGGTGCGCAGTTTTTTCACAGACTGAGAATAAAAGCTAGAAAGGCTGGACATGCAAGACCTCGCAGGCGGAAGGTCTCAAACGCAAAGAGAAGACCAACAGTCAGACAGAATCAGAAAAAAAAGAAAAAAAAAAACACAGGAAACCATAGGAACATTATCATCACCATGGCACCCACAGAGCCAAGGAGCTGGATTCAGGCGGGCTTGATGCTATGCAGGTATTTAACTTTAGTTGCTCTCTGTGCAACTACTCCACCCACTAATGAAAGCCTATGCACAACAGTGGATTCCCATTAGACTCATAGTCACACCCATCCTGGGGCTCACAGGCAATACTTACAGACTTACAGTAAAACTAGAGTCAGGATTACAATCTCTGCCAGGTTGTTTGTGAGCAGGGCCAATCAAAAGAATGTTGTATTAACCACACATTTCTTACAAGACCGTACCGAATCCAGCACTGGTCCACTGGGGCAAAAACAATAGTGGTTGAGTGGTGACTCAAAACAGATGCGAGTGTGTGTGAGGAGACACAGGTCACAGATGACTGTTGGTACACACAGGTGTGTGCACAGGATAAAATATGTGGGAAAGGTGTGAGGTGAACAGAACATGAACGAAAATCTCCCGGAGGTTATAGCATCCTATGAAAGCAAATTATCATTACATGTAAAAATAATAATACAATAATAATAATAATAATATATAATTGTATGATATACTGAAAGAGTGCAAATATTTGAGATCCTAAAAATCCCCTGCATATTCAATATTAACTGTTAGCTGCTTCAGGTCTAAAAAGACTTCATATCTCATCTTGTTGACTTGTGTCTGATTGGTCTGACCAGTCTACAGCCCTGGAATATGGCCCTCTACACCAGCTCCGGCATCACTGCAGATCATTAAAACATCGGACAATTCCTTTCACCCCCACACACTGGCAGCACACAGTCCACAGCAACCACAGCGCTGTGGAATCACTATGCTGGATGGATTTTCTCAAAATTTAGCTCAATTGTAATCGACAGATGCCGGCGACAACAGGGTTGAACACTGGTGTGCGGGGTTGTATTGCAAACAATGGAGCAGAATGTCCTTAGGGCAGTGCACTGCACTGTGTGGGAGCCGATGTCCAGAGGACCTGGGCCTGTCTGTCTGTCTGTCTGTCTGACTGACTGAGTGAGTGTGCTCTAAAGCCGCTCACCTCCTGATGGCTGGCGGGCCTTGCGTGGGGAGCGCGGCTGCTTCTGGAAAGGGTCCGCCGAGCCATACAGCTCCTGTACACCCATGTTCATCAGCAGGGTCTTCTGGAAGTAGTCCACCACAGCCAGCCCGTTGGAGTTCCCAAATACCACCCTAAACAGAGAGGGCGCCATATGAGGGCAGGAAAGCACACCCGCTGCTTTTCAGTTTGATGTTTTGAGACATTCATTATTCATGGGTAGATTTATTCCACACAGCCAAATAGGTAATTTCTCTTTTTGCAGGAAACTTTACATGTACTCTGTGAACTTCACTTCTGCACCCTGACCAGATTGGGGCCTTTGAAATGCACTTACTGCAACTATGCAACCATGTGTGTGTGTGTGTGTGTGTGTCTGGGTTTAGCAGAAAAATTAAGGGCAAGACAAATGTGCATTGTGTGTGTGCGTGCGCATTTTCGTGTGTGTGTGTGTGTGTGCGCAAGACATATGTGCTTTGTGTCTGTGTGTGTGCAAGTCTGGCAGTAGGGTCTTACAGGCCATAAGCAGAATTGAGAGCCAGGCTGGTGATCTGTTGGGGCGGCTCCCCACTGACCCATAGCAGCTGCACCACCAGGTCCACCTGGTAGCCTGGAGACTGCCTGAGAGGAGAGCAGCGCACCCTGCAGGCAGACAGAGGAACAGCCCAGGAGGTTCACAGATGATGAGGTGAAGAAATTCATGACATACTGTGGCTAGGATTTAGGGATTATCACAAGGCTTCTATAAAGGTATCTGTCCCATGAATCTGAAAGGCATTGTTCAATTGTAAGTGGATCCTTGTGGGCAAGAGTTCAAGAATAGCAGCAGTGTAAGGATCCTATCTGGCTATCTCTGTTATATAATGTTTTTTTATGCATTATATTTATCATATGGTCCTGTGTGTGTGTGTGTGTGTGTGTGTGTGTGTTGTGAGGCTGGCCGTACTTGAGGCAGGGCACGTTGTCTCGGGGCCCATCGGAGGAGTTGCTGCTGGTGGATGGGTGTGTCTGTGTGTGTGCGGGGGGCATGGTCGACTGAGGGCTGCTGGTGGCCCCTGGCGTGGACACGGCCGGCGTCTGTTCGCCTGCCACCTCTGGGGAGTCCACCTCATTCAGCTCACACGGCATACGCACCTCCAGGAGCTAGACAACACACACACACACACACACACACACACACACACACACACACAGGCACTCTAAGGGGCCGCACAGGGGATTCTAAAATCTTCTGTGTAAAATAATACTACATATACATGTAGATCACTAGACTTACTACACAGACACACACACACACACACAGACACACACACACCTGCACCACTTCAGTGGTGACCTCCTGCTTGCTGAAGCGGTATATGATGATATGGGCCGAGACTCCTGCCACGCACAGCATACGACTCTCTGGGCACCAAGACATGATCTGGATGGCAAAGGGGTCCTCATCCACGATGTCTGTGCTGGGCTTGTCCTCCTTGTTGCGCGCTTTCTCAAACACTTTGGCTGTCTTCAGCTTGTACAACACCTGCAGCATAACTACACAGAGGGAAACTCGGCATGATTGCAGGTTTTTCAGACAGATTTGGATGAAATGCCATCGATAACCAAGCTGAGTAGCCAGTCCAGTTCATATTCTGCACAACTAAAGCGACATTGTAAGTGGATAGTAATGATTGTTTATAGCTCAGTTTAGGTCCTATTACCATTCCCTGTAAAAACACACTACACTCTTTAAGCACACACACAGACACACAGACACACACACACAGACACACACACACACACACACACACACACACACGTATGAATGGACCCCTAGAGCACTCTTTAAGTGTACAGACTGCTCCTTTAAAGACATTTACTGGTTAACACTACTCCAAGTGTATGGGTTAGAATCACAGAGTGCCTCTTTAAAAGCATTTCCTGGTTAACACTCAAACATGCAACACTGCCATACGTACTTGCTGAGGCATCCCAGAACTTTATGGACCCATCAGCATGCCTAAAGTGGAGGAAGAAAGACAGAAAGATAAAGAGTGGAGGGGGGTAGTAGAGAGAGAGATTTTTCACAAACAGAAGTTAGTAACACAAGGGCCCAACACCCTGCAGTAAGCTCTATGACAAGACTACTAGGAAATATGAGAGAGACACACTTCAGTACTCTGCTCACTCTCTGGACAGCTGTTATCTACTGTTCCAACTGCTGCTGCTGACAGATTGTATTGAGCATCTATTCTAAGATGCCTGTGATGGGGATAGGATTTCACATTAGTCATTGCTTTCTGTTGCTTAGACTAGAGCTTGCCACGTGGCCCGCTGTTTGAACTTCCTGAGAAACTTGAGCAAGTCCTTCTCGCACTAACTTCAGGTAGAAGCAATGCGTGAGCAAAATAGTAGGAATAAAGGGGGAGAGCAGTTTGACATTACTTCACATACAGATCCTAAGGGGCAGGGAAAATGGAAAATTGGATCTGCATACCCCCATAGTTTTAAACTACACTTAACGCCACAAAATATGCCTAATAGACCAATATAAAGTCGACAGACTTATACATCATACTTATACATACTTATACAAGGGAATTCCCTGATCTTCCCGGTGTAATTTTAACACTTACGATTTTAATATCTTTAATATCTGATATCTTCACACTTTATGATTTTATAACAATTATCTTTTATAATTTTATTATTTATTATTTCATTATTATCTTTTACCAGAATGGTTGTAAAATTGTTTGATACTGTTCTTGAGCAGTAAGAGCATCTGGCCCAGCTGCACACTCACCCTGTGATGATGATTTCTGGGTAGCTCTGCGTGCCTTGGCCCCAGTTGCCCCCACTCACAGGCCATTCCTGACAAGAGAAAATTCAAACGCATCAATTTCACCCCTTCCGCCATGTCTGAAGTGTGTTCCTCATGAGTCAGTTGCGGGGTGGGGGAGAGACGTGGGGGTGGGGAGCTGCACCAAGAGGGGTCACTTGAGGTGAGATGCACCCCGAGGGAGGAGAGTAACACCTCAGGTGAGGGCTCAGGTGAGGCATGAGCTCGTTCACAGCACGCCCAGATGTCCTGCCACTCCACACCTGAGCAGGTGTCACAGTGGTGCCAGTGAACACACACAGAATAGATACGGCACGTCAAACCAGCACTACATGGATTTCCCAGAAACATAACCGTCTGACCCCTGAGTAGTGTACAAAGCAGTTGAGCTTATTCAAATAGTCAAATGTCTGAATTCGCCTCAGAGAGAAAGTGAACAGGGAAGATGCCTTCAACCATCTCACACTCTCTGTCTTTCTCTCTCCGACACACCAAGTAAAAAAAAATGCACATAAACTCAGGACAAGGATTAACGCTAAATCCGGGACTAAATCTCCCTTTCAAATGGGATTAAGATGAACTGTAGGTAGGAGAGGGCCATTAGATTGCTTTGATCAAACAATCTTTTCAAAGCGCTCTCGTACACAAAGGACAAAGATTATCTCACAGCTGCAAAGTGCATTTAGAACTGTGACACTTCTTACCCTAAGTGCCTTAATGCCGTGAAATACAATCTGTACAATGTGTACATATCAATGATTCAACCATCAGGATGATATGCACATGTTAAACAAGGTTATAACAGATTATAACACAAAATGTCCTCCATTATAATATTTACAGCCTATACAGATCCTTACAGCATCCTTACACATTACCAGAGAGATTTATTTCTGTATGTCAGTCATTAAAGTGCTTTCATTACAGCACGGTGAGTGTCAGTGCGGAGGACTAGCACACTGTACCTTCTTGCTGTAGCCCTGTCTCTTCTGTCGGGAGCCCACCGAGTAGAGGGCCGGGATTAGCTCCGCTGGGCAGTCCGCAAAGTACTCACAGCACGTGACTGGAGACTCATGCAGGGTCAGGGGGTAGGGGTTCTCAAATATGGGGTACCTAGGGACAGAGACAAGGCCCAGGGGATGAGAAGAGAGATGAAAGGGGGAGGGGGCAGGGGAGGTGGTGGAGAAGAAGCATGGAACGGGTGCAGGGGGAGGTGGGCTGGCTTACCCGATCTGTGCCAGGTCGATCACCACCAAGTCTTTCTCCAGCAGGATAACGACAGCATAGGGCTCCTGGAAATCTGTGCAGCCAGAGAAGAGAGTGGGAGCAATCATCAGTTAGTGAGAATAACAATGTGTGAACAACAAATACAGAATACAAGCATGGCAAAACGTGTGCACTACTGGTTGGGGGGGGGATACAATAAAACTGACATTGACTTTGAAAAAGTACAAATTAGACCAGGTTGCTCAATATGTGATTTTAAGAGTTTCAGATGTATCTTAGAAAAATTCTTGACTAGCCAGGCTAATTTTATTTGCTTACAGCAGCGGAGTTAGGGACCGAGCCATAATCTTAGGTTTGCTCCAACCATGATGAGGTCACTCAGTCAATCAGCCAACAGAGGGAAGATTGAGAACAGTAAGTCCGAGTTCAACCCAAAAGCACACTGACACAGTATTTGATGGCTCTGAGACTCATTCCTATGTGTGGATGGCACGGGGTGGGGGTGTGTATGTGGGTGGGTGTGGGGGCAGGTGGGTCTCCCGCCTCACCATTGGGATACGGCGTCTCGCACAGCGTGAGAAAGTCGACAATGGGGTAGTCCATCTCCAGCACGGCTGTGCTCTTCCCGTGCATCACCGTCAGGCAGGCCCGTCTGCCCACTGTGTCATAGGACAGGCCTCCCGATAACACCATAAAGGGGTCCCTGTGGAAGCGCGCACACACACACACACACACACAGACCGTGAGAAAAACACTGATGCTTACTTATTGTGGCAGGTGACAGAAGGTAAACCATATTTCTCACTCTTTGCAACTACAAACGTCCTTTCTAATAGGAGCAACACTTCAAGCACCCGTCAGTAACTCAACTAAACGAACTCAACTAAACAAAAAATGCATTTTTAAATGAAGTTTTTCAATGCATGCTTTTACATGCTTTTTAAGGACACAGCAACACCCTGTTTATAATTCTGTTCCATGGATTAAATTGACACATCAAACAAGTGAACACTGTAAATGTAAATGTACTAGTCGAAAGCAACATAAAGCATCCACTGTAAGAAACTGTAAGTCGTGTGGTGTGCGTGTGTGAGTGTAAAATAGAGGACATTAGCTGTGATTGCCAAGGCTCAGGGGAAAGACGAGGCATGCTCTTTTGGCCCTCCTATACGATTTCATGAACAGGTGAAAGGGCCTCTGGTGGCTCTGCGGTCTCACCCCGCTCTTGTGGTCTTGTACTCCACTTTCAGAATGGGCTTGCAAGGCTCCGGCTTCTTCCCATCCTTAGGCTGCTTACCTGCAGAGGGAAAGGGGGAAGGAGAGAGAGCAAAAAAGACAGAGAGAGGAGGAGGGGGGGGGGGGGGAGAAAGAGGGAAAGAAAGAAAAGAGACGGAGAGAAAGACAGAGAAGGGGGGGCGGGGGGTTTGAAACATTTCACTTCCTTGTCTTTTTTGTTCTGGTCAATAACTAGAAGACATAGTTTGAGTACAAGACCCCCAGAGCAAAACATTATGTCAATAGATAGGTATTGTATGTGTGTGTGTGTGTGTGACAGAGAGAGAGAGAATGTTGAGTGTGTATATTTTGTAAGGGAATGTAGTTAAATGGGGCATTAGGCAGTTTATTCTGGTTTGTGGATATGACTGAACACTATGTTTAGACATAAACAAATTAAGTGCATGTGTGACAAGTGAACTAGATTATGTCCGAAATCAGATGGCCTGTGCTACCCCTAGCATGCTTAAGTGAATGTGTGGCAGCATGAGATATAATGGGCAAATAACTGGGCCAGACAGGCAGACAGGCGTGCACGTTTGTGTCTGTGTGTGTTTGCAGGTGTGTGTGTGTGCTCACCGTGTGGCGTGATGATTTGGGCAGGTTTGGCAGGCGTGCGGATGTTCCAGATGGTCAGGGTGCCGTCTGAGTGGCTGCAGACGAACTGCTTGCCCTCGTGGTGCCAGGCGACCGAGTGGATGGCCTGCGGGCACAACAAACACGCCTGTCACCAGTGGCACAGGGTAGGGGCCACGGAGCAAGGGGGCAGGGAGCCGGGATGGTGTGGGCGTACAGAGTAGGGGGCACTGACAAGGCTGTCAGGCAGCATTAATAAAAACATGCAAGTCTGGACCTCACTGCAGAAACGGAGCCTGCCAAAAACAGATATGGTAAACAGCGAGTGGGGTGGTTTTTTCAGCCCTATTAAAGGCTACAACCTTACCAGCAGGTAGACTGAATATGGCACGGCACAGAAAACACTACATCTGCCCGTTGCCTTGCTGGAGATCATTTAGCACTAGTTTTTGCACTGCAATTTTCCAAAAGCAATCCACAAATACCAAACACAGAATGGTGAACTGGATGACTGCATACAGCATGGCCACATGCACATAAACACATGCTGAAATATTGGAGAAGAAATAACGCATTCTCTCATTTGAATGAATAAATCTGAGGACCTAGAAAGCACTAAGGAGTAGGGCTGGGCAATTAATCGAAAAGTAATAGACATTCAGAACCTATAATCGATCAATTTTTCCCAGGTCAATTATTTCAATTACTTTCCCTTTTAAAAACACTACTGCATGTGGAGTCACGTGATCCCGCTCCGTTATTCAGAAAACATTGATGTTCAAAAAATAATCAGAATCAAGTTAAAATGTTCAATTAATCGAGATTTTGATTTTAGGCCAAATCACCCAGTCCTACTACATTGTTGATCTTGTTTGCCTTTATCTGTTTTATCTGTCTTAATTTGTTTTAAGGAGAATTCACTGTTCTGTTCAATAAATGCAACATATTTCCAAAGTCAATGAGTAATCGTGTAAAATAATCGTGATTTCAATCATGACCAAAATAATCGTGATTATGATTTTTTCCATAATCGAGCAGCCCTACTAAGGAGTCAAACTTCTTATAGCCTCATCTTCCACAATTACAATTACACCACACCTTCAGAAGTGAAAGAAAAGAAAAAAAAAGCATTAATTTGACTTTAATGATCTGAAATGAACAGACGTGCCTTTGAAGCCCAGCTTCTCCGGCCCTGAGAGCAGCAATGGCATTCCTGTGAGGCTGAAGTGAGTGCGCCATCCTGAGCTCTACTGTGGCAGTGAGGGCGTGCATGGTGTAGAGGCTAGAGGCGAACCCAACACAAACTCCAGACTATCTGCTGCAGCTGAGAGGCCAAGGGGGCCAGGCCTGAGCTTCTCAAAAGCCTCCTGCACAGGTGGCGCTAATTAGGGCTCATTAAACACACACACACACACACACACACACACACATGCCAGTGCTTTGATGTGCCCTTTGAGAGAGACAACGCTCCACCTGCACACTCAGCAGTTCCCACGCAGAAGTGGAATGCATCTGTTCATACATACGCATGCACACACACACACACACACACCACGAAAAAACACCCAACATACACACACACTCTGTACCGGATGAGTTGCATCATCAAAGTTCACATTACACACATAAGCATACACACACAAGCACTCACACCCAGTGTACACACACACACACACACACACACACAAACACAAAGACTTCACCTTGTGTAGTCTCTCACCTCATCGTAATTGTAGCGGTAGTCGGCTTTCTTGGTCCTCAGATCCCATAGCACAACAATGCCGCACTCAAAGCCAATCAGCAGCTGCAAAAGAGAGGAAGGCAGATCAAGGCAAACTCAGAGCACAATAACTCAATGTATGCTGCCATCCAAGTGCTGCGAATGTACCTGTGTGTGTATGTGTGTGTGTGTGTGTGTGTGTGTGTGTGTGTGTAAAGAGATAGTTTTGCTTAATCTAATGTAGGTGTGTGTATGCATGTGCATATGTACAGTATTATGAAATGTGAGTATCAGTGTGTGTGCGTATGTGAGTGTGTGTTTGTGTGTGCGTGCTCTTGGATTACCTTGCCCTCGTCCATGGGGTTGTCGCTGATATGCACAACTGGGCCAGGGTGTGTCTTAGAAGACCTGAGAAGGGGGGGAAAGCCAAATGTTGTGTCAATGATGCAGAGTTGCAGTCGGACAGTGGAGCGTGTTAGTGTATTAGCTGTGGCACGGCTGTGTCGGGTAATGTGCCGACAGGAGTGCAGTGTCTGCTCCGGCCTCAGATGGAGGCCTGGGCCAGGAGAGACGGTGGCAGGCCTACAAGAGGCACTAGAGTGGGCATAGGAGCCTCCAGGCTTGTAGCACTTCTAGAGGCCCCCTCTCCCCTCCCTCTCCTCCCTACCTCTCCCATAGCTGCTGTTGCCATGGAAACAGGAGTCCAGGCAGAGGAGTGGCACAGGGATGGCCGGCGGAATGTGCTGTGTCACTGCAGCGCGTGATGTAACGGCACCAGGGCGCTCTCGCTCTCTCTCTCTCTCTCTCTCACCCTCTCACTCTCACTCTCTCACTCTCACTCTCTGCGTGCTCTTGCCTAGCAATGCTGGCTGGCAGTGCTGGCCCACTATGGTGGATCTATGGAGTGGCCTGGTCCACTCTGGGTGCTGTCCAAGAGACAGAAAGAGTCTTGATACAGAGAGAGAAAGTCAGGGGGGAGAGAGAGAGAGAGAGAGAGAAATGCAAGACAGAAAAATAGACCAATGGTGCTAAGTGTGGAGAGGACAGGGAGTCTTACCCATCTATCTTCCCTCTATTCCTCCTAACCCCTCCCCCCTCACTCCTCCTTTGCTACTCCACCAGTCTGGCTCTCGGGCCATAAACGTGTCTGACCGTTCACCCTTACAGTGCCATCCACACGGCGTCTGCCCTGCCCCACAAGTGGAATTGCTCCAAAACCTCATCGGTCTACTTTAAGTGATTGGAAAAATGTCCCATAAACACGTCCACCCAGAGCAGGCCTCCCTCCACCCTCCCCAGCCACCTAGTCACTTAACCCAATGCACCTTGCAACAAGGTCAGATTGAAATCTGGCCACACACGAAAAACTACTTTCCCTTGTTGGTCAACATCTGTTCCACTTGACCTACAAACGCCATAAAATATCACAGAAGCACATAAAAAAAAAACGAGGGTAAAAGCAAGAGGAAGATCCTAAAATATTTATGGAGCGTGCAGGGAGAGAGCAGGCTCAAGTGACCGAGCAAGGCACTCACAGTTCAATGGCTTTATTCCACATGATGACGTAGCCTGAGAGAGTGAAGGACTCCACGTTGACGATGTGGATGTTCCCCCGTTCCGTGCCCACGTACAGCCATTTGCTCTGGAAGGGCAGGTGAAGAAACGTGATCCTGCAGGGAGAGGAAGGAGGAGAAGGGGAACAAGGGCTGAGTGGAGGAGAAGAAGTGAAGGACAAGCCAGAGCGCTGCTCTTGCTCTTGGGATAGTGTTTACAGTAACTAAAAATTGTCCAGCAGCACTAAATGCTAAATGGATTGCAAGTGCACTGCATTCCACTCATATGGCGACACTGATATATGACTGGTTAGAGACCAAGGTCTAGATGTTCAATAGTAACCAGCTTGACCTTCTTAAAAGCAGCTTGACTTTTCTCTAACCACTTTGACCTTTATGTGATCTCTGCGCAGAAGAAGCTGTTACCGTTCCCTGTTGAACTTGAGCGAGTGCAGCACCGCCGGCAGCTTCTGCCTCAGGTTCCATAAGTGGATGCTGTCGTCTGCCAGCGCGCTCACTAGCGCCCCCTGGGACAGAGAGCATAGGTCAGTCACTCTTACATCACACCACACCACATCACACCTGTACTGACTACATCTCCCATGATGCACCAGGGTTTAAGATTAGGAGGACTCGCAGGGGCTTGAGGAGGCTTTGTTGAATGCGCAAACGGACATTAAAAGAGCTCCTCCAGGGTCACAGACTTTCATTAATGCAGTAATCCCTTAACTGTCCTCACACAGCCATTAACCAGCAAAGAACCTCATCCAAGGAGGAGTCACGGGGAGCAGAGGCGAGAGCAGGATAGGCTAGAAAGGGAGCGCAGGAGGGGAGAGAGGGGAATGAGAAGTCAGGGAGAAGTAAAAATAAAGGACAGAAAGGAGGTATATGCTGCAAAAAAACAGCTAAAAGAGAGAGAGAGAGAGTTATATGAATGGGCAGCAGAAAAGAGAAGTGAACAAGAAGAGAAAGTGTGTCAAAATAAGAGGAGGTGTGAAAGGAGAGTGTGTGTGTGTGGTGTGTGTGGTGACTGGGAAGAGAGGAGAACCTCCTGGCAGTCTTACCTCGTTGATGAGGAACTGTAGCTGGATGACGGCCGAACCACTCTCATGTTGGCAGTAACACTCCACACCAGCTCGCCCGAACCTGCAGGCAGTATGGTCAAGGAACAACACACAACAACAGACACAAACAGTGCACACATACACACAACCTAGTTCTACAGAGACTGGTAATCCATACTTGCAGCTTCTTTTCCAGCAAAGTAAATACATTTGGTTAAAACATTTCTTTAAAGCTTCAGTATCCACATACACCATGAACTTTGGGTGTACTAGGGAAAACTTCCATCACCAGTATTCAGTATGTCGACAGATAGCACAAGCGGTCAAACTCTACATCCACCTGTTGGCTCGAAATGTAAACAGGCCTCTGTGTCCTGTCAAGTCTCCATCCTCTTGGATGGAGCAGCATTGTGAGAGATGTGTGGGAAAGTAGCTGGGAGTTTGGAGGGGGTGGAAGAGAAAGGAAATGTTATGAGGGCTTTGGGTCTGTAAACTGCAGCCATACAGAGAGGGAATTTCCTACAGATGGGGCTTTAATAAGAGCAACAGGAAAGCGTCTCTTCCTCCAGCATGCCCACACCTCCGCTGTTCCTCACTACCACCAACAGATGGCTCCAGCAGGGGTACCCGCTGGAGCCCACACACACGGTGAAGGCTCACCAACACCTCAACTTTTAAAAAATATGCCATCTCCCCCGTGACTGAGGACTTCAGATCACCAGCAACAAGCTCAAGCAATGACTTCAAAAATACCTTGTTTAAAGACAGACAGAGAACATGTTTGTGTTTATTAGGAGATGGATTTGAGTTTTTTTGAGGTTTTGGAGATTCTGGGGCAGTGGTAGCATAGTGGGACCTAAATAGCGTGCTGGAGCCTGGAAATTGTTGTGCTCATGCTGTGACCCTGGGCAAGTAGGGATAGCTGGCCTAATGGAACTGATTACTGACAAATATAAAATGTACATTTGAATAAGAGTCTGCCGAATGCATAAACTTAAGTGTATATGTGGGGTTTATGGAAAAGGGTCACAGCTGATCAGCTGTGTATTAGTATCAGTGTATTAGGGCTAGTACCTGAAGAATGCCTATTAAGGGCACCAAATGCAGAGTACCTAGACTAATTTCTGATGTGATCAGAGCCAGATCCCCCCCAACTCCTCCTTGTAACACAAACACACACACACACAAACACACACACATGATCAAATGCTCAAACGCAAACTACATTCCACTGCTAGTAATGAGGCCTCATCCAAGAGGCCAGGAGTAAGGTTCAGGCAGTCATATGCACTCATCCACAGTGAATGGAAGTCCAAGCTGTAGGCTCAGGAGCTAGCCCATTATCTTCAAACATGAAGTTTACCAGCTAATCAGCTGATGTTTACCTGGTAGAAGGTTAGTGCTTGGGTGGAGTTAACTAGTACATACTATGGCCCAGGCCACCCCTGCAGGAGTGTGGTTAACCACAATCTGACAAGCAGCCTGCCTGCCTGCACAGCCTTGCTCATACAGTCACCATGCCCAGCTGTCATTGCTCAACAGGAAACACTTGAATCATGAGTCAGGAACGATAATTTCTTTGCTTTCAGTATTTCTTTTGCCTCTCTCTCTCTCTCTCTCTCTCTCTCTCTCTCTCTATGACAACATTATGCCCTATGAGACCTTTTCATGTGAGCAAGGGGTAGCCAAGATAGATATTCAGAAAGAAATGGTTTGATATTGATTGACAGGAGAGAGATAGGGGAGGGCAGAGACGTACGTGTGTGTGTGTGTGTGTGTGTGTGTGTGTGTACTAAATGCAATGCATTCAGGATAATGGAGGAGCAGACTTCAGAAGCACCAGGGCGGTCTTCAGCTCAGAATTCCCAGAATCTCATGAACCTCGAAACAATATTCTCAAAAAGAAAAAAAACAAAGTAGGTCTCACAGTACACAACTAGCAGTTGAACAGGACTACAGTCCTGATAGGAGTGATATTTAGTTGACCGCACTCCAAAGCATTCAAAATGGTGCAAAAAGTTGTTCCCCATAGCTTTATGGTTAAGGCAACAAACACCTCCGACCTTGGCTATGTCCACAGAAAACAGAAGTACTTATGCATCACAAAGGTAGTACCGCATATCAAAGGTTGCTTTACAATAACTGTATGGTATGTAACCTTTCCAATGATAATAGTTACAACCAACTAACCATCCACCCCGCCTCCCAGAACTATAGAGCACAAATTGATCCACACACAGACTAACAGTTTCCTGGGGAACGCACACTACATACAATGCTTTCCACAATAATGGCGGTACACAGTTACTGTCCTGTGAGATATTGTACATTACCTAATATACACAACCCAACACTAAGACGCTGTAAGAAGCCCAACACAAGCAAGCCTGTTATGAAGTGAAGTGCCCCCAAAGGCCTCGGACAGGCCACTGTGTGGAACGGAACGTCGAATAATGCCGGCGAGCTGGTCTCTTCTACACAAGGAGACTCCATTGGCCGCACAAGCATCACACGCTACCTCACCAGGTGTCCGCATGCACGTAGCACGCCGCATGTGATCACACGCTAGCCTCTGTTTCTGTGTGTAGCACACAAACACAGACACACACACACAGAGAAAAAGAGACAGAGATGAAGAGAAAGTGAGAGAGACATGCAGACCATCTGACATGCTGTAGAGGAGCCTGTAGCAGGCGGGTGGGGTGGGGTGGGGTGGGCGCTGATGTGGCACGCTGTGAGAAAGGCAGCAGCCAGCCATCCTCAGGGCTCAGGAGCTCCAGCTCTCCAGAGAGGGTGACTCACACTCCACACACACACAGGCCCGGGGCTCTGGGCTGCATATGGCCTCCGGTGCTCAAGCAGAGCACACACACTCCTCAGCAGAGCATGAGGTCAGAGATGAGCCTGTCAGCAATTGAGGAGGAGGAGGAGAAAAGGGGGAGGGGAGTGAGTGTCTATGTGTGTGTGAGTGAGAAAGTGAGTGAGAGAGGGGAAGACAGAGAGAGAGGCAGAGAGAGAGAGAGAGAGAGTGAGAGAGAGAGAGAAGAAAGTGTCTCAGAGGGTTTGAGAGAGATATATATGTCTGTCATATGGCAGGACCTCTAAACTAGAATAGAATTGGAGGTGTGAAAGAGCTTGAGTAAGTGAGAGAGTGAGACAGAAAGTGAGAGAGTGGGAGAGAGAGAGAGAGACATGCTTTTCATCCTGCCAAAGAGCCCCGTTGCTCAGCGCTGACACCCAAGAGGCTACAGTACGTCCTGCTGCCACAGTTACAGCTACAGACAGCTGCACCACTGATACTGTCTGCCGTCTGCTAGCAGAGAGAGCTGCTGACAGAGCCTGGGAGCTGGCCTTGCACACCAGGGAAGTGTGTGTTTGTGTGTGTGTGTGTGTGTGTGTGTGTGATAAACAAAGAGAAGGAGGGAGGGAGAGAGAAAAGAACTGCACGATGACTGACACAGCAGGCACTGAGACAGCAGCTCGGCTTTCCCCGTGAACTTGTTTTCAAAGTTGTTCTGGGGTCAAGGTTCTCCTGAGGTGCTCCTGCAGCAGCACAGCAGCCATGTGGGATGTCTTCCACAGGAGCTCCGCGACAAGAACAAGCACACAAACAAAGAGGAGGAGAGGGAGTTCTCTCAACATGCTAACTTTTCCTGCTGTGGGCTGTGAAATGGGAGACAGCAAAGAGAAACAGACTTTTGCAAACACAACACAGTATACAGATTTCCTGTGAATGGCATGCTGAGCTCGGTGGCCAGACAGGTTTGGGTTTAACAAGCACAGAGCTGAGTGACTACGAAACCCTGCTTCCGTCTTATTCGGCAGCAGAGGAGGAAAAAACAATGTAGTACACGTGGCAGGACCATACACATAATGGCGTGCACTTGCGAAAAAAAAGAACATAGAGGAAGATAAAAATTAAACCACAAAAAAATAAGAAATAAATAAAGAGAAAAAGAATGAGTTAAAACAAAAAACAAAAACAAGCAACCACACAACCAGCCAACCAAAGACAGTGCACTGCATCTATCTAAAGTCATGTAGGACTGCACAAAGGTATCACACTTCAGATCAGCAATGAAGCTGCAGATTATGTGGTTGGATTACATTACTCATTGCTTCCACTGTGTTTACCTCTGTACACATAATAAGAACCTGATGATGAATATATTACCCACTTAACTGGAACAAATTATGACTGAGGTCTTATTTTGCTGTAACCTGATAAGCATATGTTCAGCTAACAATGGGGACGTGAGAGGTCAATTTAAGGCAAAAAAAGTCCCACAGAGAACAGATACTACTTAATACTACTACTGATAAGCCTTAATTGGCCTTAATTACTTGCACTTGCTTTGTGTTCTGCCTTGCTACATAAATGTTCAGTTAATGTTCTATGTGTCTATTTTAACCACCAAGATAAAAAAAACTGGAGACAAAAATAACTAAAGAAATTCTGAACAACTAAACAAATATAATCTGTCTCAGGATCTGTTAACTTCCTTTAACAGGTAGACAGTTAAGGAGATGTATAGAACGATGTTAACTGTGTTCATTTTTAAGACTGGGTGGAACTTCCCTGATCAAAGACTTGAGAAAACTTCTTTTACCCAAGGGACTGTTACCCCAGAAATCATCAAAAGAACAGCAAACCTTGGCCTCAGACACACACAAACTAAGTGTGGCATTGGCAGACAGTTTAATTGTGTACAACTGAACAATAAAAATCCTGAGCCCTTGAGCCTAGACATACACACAGCCAGGGTAAGAAATGTGCTAAGAAAGTTTAAAAAAAAAGGTGGTGAAATCAAAGACAGCAGCAAACAGCAGCAAGTAGCAAATAGGAACTAAAGTTAAGTCCAGTGCTCCCAGATCACGAGATACTAACGAGTTGGGTTTGCCAACCCCCGTGCCTGTGGAATGTCTTGGGACAGGAAGGAGGCAGTCACATGCACGCTAGCCCTGTGATAGCATCAGCCTGCCTGTCTGAGGCACTGACAGAACAGAGCTTTCCAGCAAAGCCATGGAATACAGCCTCTCTCACACACACATACACAGACAAAGAAGAACAACTACTCTGGGTGGCCATGCACAAAAAAAAGAGGAAACACTTCCTCATGATGTGGCAAACTCTTTGGCTTTGTGGCGCAATATTGCACACCTCCCTAGAGAGCTTCCTTTACTGCTCTCTCACAGTTTGTTGCTGATCAGCAGCAGCAAATAAAGAAATAAATAACCAAAATACCAATAGCAAGACTTTCCTAGTGACATCCATCACAATACAGCAAAACCACTTATCTTGTTAACTTGACTAAGAGCAAGTATAACAGAACCTTCTTCACGTCAGATGATTTTGTGATTGGGGTGGGGCATAATCACTGTGAAAAATGCTGGTAAAACAAAGAACCCATGGAGGCCTCTCCTAATCAGACCCTGTGGATTTGCAATTCAGGAGTAAATGTGGTGCCCAAGCAGGTTATCAATACTGACTGAAGGATAATATGTCTGAGTCAAACTAATTGACACAAGATAAGCACCTCCTCTCTCAGGGTACCGTGGTAAAGACACATCAAAGAGACCAACCCTTGGAGCTGTAAGCACAACAGATTAAGCAGTGCTACAGAAAAACATGCAATATTGGCAACTACAGTAGCTGGGAAGCCCGACAAGGCCCATCGATGCCGTGGGTCCTTGCATAAATGGACCAATCACCTTGATCAATAATGTTCCCATGGCAAACAGTACAGGTTAGCAAGAGTCTTTTTCAGCCTCCACAGGCAGCTGGATGCCTTTCCTCAAACAGAGCACCAACAGGGCCTCATCATCAACACCTTCCAAGGTTCTCCTACAGCTCCTTGCACCTTTAATACCCCCCCCCCCCCCCCCCACACACACACACACACACACATACACACACACACAGATGTACACAGAGGATTATGCCAAATTATTTATGAAGCATAAAGGGTTACAGACGACCACAACATGACTGTAACACAATGATACCACAACTTCTTCATGATGGAGTAAACCACCATTACACATCTGCATATGGCATAACACATCCATCTGCATACAGCTGAGGTCATACACTGGAGCAACGTATCGGTTACCACTTTTACCACTGTTGTGGCATTTATCTGACGGCCAGCAGCACACTCCAGTCAATATAATACCGAAGTCAATGAGACTGTTAGCTTGTCTGGGATGATGATTCTCACTGGCTGGTGGTGTGACAGAGTGTGAGATCAGATTCTCACAAGATCAGGGGTTCTTTCCCTTCACCCTGCTCTCATCAGTCATCCTCTGCCGGGGGGGGGAGTTCCCAGGAGGGGTGCCTCGCACAGGTCCAGCCACCCACCTCTGGGATACTGAGGCAGATTTCCCATAGGGACGTTCTTGTGTCTGCTATCCTGCTCTCTGAGACTCGGAGACTAAGTGGTACCTATAGGTTAGCCGGAGACTATTAATCCCTGTGCCCCCTTAAACTGCACTCTCAAGGTTATAGGTCTGAGTTAGTTACACGTCGACTGCTACCATGAATGGTTTTCCCATAGGCTGTAGACTTTGCAGGATGCGATGTGCCAGGGGAGCAGAAGCCCTGGAGTCCCTTGAGGACAGCCTTTGTTGTACCATCAATAACTTTGTCAACTTTCACTGTCTCATCACTGAAGCTTAGAGGAATCCACTGCGCAACACAAGCATCTGCACATCAGAAGGCGGAAATGTGAGAAGCAATTGTGCCTAACTGCATCATACAGTCATGGGGCCACAGACATGAAATCACAACTACAACAGACTTTTGTGTGCTGGTTATGACAATAGACACAATGAAGATTGAGATAACAGTTAATATGCATACCTTGTTCTTGACAGGCTGCTCACAGTTTTTGGAAAAAAAAAAAAGGATACAACCTCAAAGCTCCACTCTGAGTCCCTATGGCAAGGATTTTCTGCACAGGGTCAAAAGCCATTGCTGACGGTTGATTGGGGAAGCCATGGCGCACAGTCTGCAAGGAAAATAAGGCAGTTCTATAACTATAAAATACAGTAAATAAAGACTGAAGGTAGACTCTAGAATAAATTGGACGAATTGACTTACAAATAGGACATGCTGATTAAACCTTAAACGGCGTAAATTAAAGTTGTCTGTTAGTATACAGAATTAGCATGCCTTTTGGAGGTCTACATGATTTGGGGAAAAATCTTGTCCAGGAAACAGCTTAAGTTATGACTTGAAGAACTAATAGTGCTAAGCGTTACTTGACTGAAAACGTAATTTACTTTTTTGCTCACAAAAAAGGGCAAAGTTGGTTTCTGAGATTGATGCCACCGATAACAAACAATGGTGATTTGCCCTGACATTGTACAGCGTCTGGCATTGGCAATTACCACGATGATGTGCGTCCCGGGAGAATTATGCTGCAAATGACTGTCATCATTAGGAAAGCATTTAACAGACTGCTTTTGCGTAGGCTGTCGCATGACAACAAGAATGTCTTGGTGCTTTTACGGTGAAATAACAAACCCTCATCCGCCCTTTTTTTGCGAAGGCTCGTAATAACCTGTAGCGTTTGACACCGTACTGAACTGTATGGCAACCTATTCCAAAATTACGTCTAAGGTATCGAAACAATTAGCGGCCTTATGAAAGTGTAAAACAGAGGTTCACAAGGTAGTACTGATGACAGGTCAGAATGAAATGGTACTCCCCGCCTTGCACTTGCCTAAAGTCTGCCTGGGAAGGAGGTTTAATAAGATTGCTTCTAGCTAGTTAGCTAGCGATTTAGCGAAATGGCATTAACACAAGCCTGCCCTCTGATGCAATACTCACAATGCAAGCAACTGAGTGATTAGCCTGCCTTGCTAACTTAAATCTGCATAGAAATGGTAAGCCGTATAATGTAAATAGGAGCACACCTTTTACAGAACACAATGTTATATCTCATCCACTGTTTAATTTGCTAAACACTGCAATTATGCATCTGAATGAATAGGCAACATTTGTATCAGGTCACTTTTCGCCTGTCGTTAGTCAACGCGACTTGCCAGCCAAGTCGATTTTGCATAGCCTATACTATAACAGTAGGTAGCTAGCTGTATTTAGCTCATTCTTAGCAACATTTCGGCAAACAGAAGCACCCTGTGTGACTGATAATTCACACCCTCTGGAATTAACTTGCTTACCCACAAAACGGACAAAATTTGTGGTTAAGACGAGCTATATGCTTGTTGTACACTTGCTTGATTTCTGTGTGTACATTAATTTGACACCAACTGCATGGATTGGATCCGTCAGCACATTCGGTCTCCCGAGTGCGAGATTGGGCCGCTGGGGTGCCATTTGCTGCTCGTGGTCAACCCCTGCGACCCACCGCGTGATAGGAACCCACCTTGCAGAGCTGGAAATGCTCCGACTGCAGGTTCTCCTGAATTGTGTCATTTTCCCTGTTTCCCGGTTGAGGTGATGCGGAGGAGGAGGATGACACGGCCGTCAAACCATCTAGCACCTTTCTGATATTAAACTTCTTCATTTTTCCCCCAGCACTAACGAGGATCGCGGTAAGTATTGGCCCGAATGAGCAACCATAAATGGATAAGCGAGATGGCAAACGCCACACAATCGCACAGTCCTCTACCAAGCTATAACGTTATTGCTCTGTAAATCTCACATGTCAGGGGGTGTTGTTGTCACGGCACACTCCATGTCAAAATATGCCCAAGAACAAGTTTCCCTCTTTGACAACGAGTGCGTTCTTCATCCGATACTACTCCTCGTCCATAGGAAAGAAGGTATTGATGGTGTAATCCAAGCAGATTTAGTCAATCTCACCCCCTCTCTGTAACCCCTCTCTTCCCACAACCAACACGGAAACGCAGAGCCGCAGCTAGCCAGCCGGAGTCTGTTACCGGAGCGGCACCCGGATGTAAGATAGGGGCGCTAGAGCTCCTCTTCTGCAACCAGTTTTGGGATCACCAAGCCTACAATTTAATAACTTTTTCTCGTTCATGCAATGCCCCATGCAACCCCCCCCCCCCAACACACACACACACACACACACACGCACACCCCTCACCAACACACACACATACACACATACATATAAACAGGTATTTAATCCTTCCCCAGTTTCATATGTGGACATGGTTCATGTGCACTCATTGATATTAGAGTGCAAATTGGGGCCATTACATAATTGTAAAACATTGAATATTCCCATCTGTCATGTGTTTGGGAAGAAAAATTGGCCCTACATCTAAAAGACAATTGGCACATTCCCTGTGGATCGCCAGGTCTTTCTAGTGGGGCATCCAGGGAATGTGTAAGTGGGTCGTAGTCAGAACACACCTACTTTTGTTTCTCTCTCACTCTCTCTCTCTCACACACACACACGCACACCCTACACATAAATAGATAGCCTACAGCCTTTGTGACCTAGGCGATGGAGTTAGAGAGATGACACCCTCTCCACTTTTAGCCTTGTTTCTTTCAAAGAGCGACAGTACATGGCCCTCAGTTTATCCAATCACTTAGATATTATGATACTGACCAGACTCCATTATCATCAAAAATCAGACCATTGGTTTCTCTTCATTGTGAGTGAACAGGTTTTTTTGTCCTGCGATTCTTTTCCTCTTTACATCAGAGAGGTGTTTCTGTTCACATCTGAATGATGTTTATAGAAGGAATTCACAAAACATGTCAGTTCTTTCCTCGACTAAATAACTCAGTGTACTGTAGTCTACAATTATAGACTGTTAGTCGCTTGCTACACGCACTGTCACGTAACCCACATGGTCACATTCCAGTAATATTTGCATGTGAAAAAGGTCAGGTCTAGGGTAGCTGCCAAATGTGTAGATCTGAGTTTCTAGTTTATTTCCCAGATACCACTAGATGGCAGTGCTTGAATTAGCTGATTGTCAGGCAGCTGCATCAAACAGGAGTCATTCAGCCAGAGTGTGAGTGGAGAGCTCCATTGAGAGGCAGGGAGCTGAGCAGCATCTGATTAAAGGCTTCACCGTTGATCTGAGGGCTCCTCTTCCCTCCTGTCTTCTCTACCTCCAAGTGTCTCCTCACTTCTTCACCCCCACCATACACACACACACACACACACACACACACACACAATCACCCCACTTTCCTGCGGCAGAGCCACTCCTTTCCTCTCCTCCGGTTGCCTCTCCACCTTCACCATCTGCTCATGCAAAACACACACGAAGTCAGGCACTGTGTGTCTCGCCGGACCCGGATGAGGGTTGGCATGGTGCTCACACCCGGGCTGCTTGGTGCCATATGTACCCGCCCTCCCCATACACCACCACCATCACCCCACACCCCTGCCAGCCTCGACAACAAGAGGTGCTTACAGCTCGCCCAGGCAGTCAGCAGAGTCCGGCCTCCGAGTTAGCGGGGCTCCACATTGCTCATCAGCACCTCTATTTATGTATTTTTTCACATAGTAACAACACTATGGACTTTGTGATGGCATTCTGACGGTGCCTGAGGCCATTTATACGTTGTTAGGGACCATCTTGGCCACTGGCTGAAGCTGGTTAACCGTCAGATCTAAGTGAGACAGTGACTTGTTTCTGGAATTGCAAACTTGTGGCTCTAACTCAATCATTAATTTCAGTAAATCAAATAAAATTCTTGCTTACTCTGGTGGTTTTCTGTATCTTTCATCTTATTATTTTGTTTTTATAGCCGGTGTGGTGCATGGATCTGGCTGGTTCTGGATCTTGACTTGTGTCTAGATGGCAGTATTGCTTCACAAACAGTTTCATTCTGCCTCTTATCTGAACTCCTTTATGATTTATGTATGCGCTTCATGATGTATAGGTGGCATTTTAACATGTGAACATAACATATTTCAGGGTCTCTTCCTATGCAATTATTACAGTGTGACACACATTTGACAAATCATTTAGCTTTTTAGCTAACTTTATTTTATTTACCCAATTAATAAGGTTTACTCATTTATTAAGGTTTATAAGGGCATTCAATACATTCATCATACATTTTGGGCACACACAGGGCATTAATGATTAGTTTATTAGTTTACAGCAAATCTTATT
Organism: Limnothrissa miodon; assembly: GCA_017657215.1. NCBI lineage: Eukaryota > Metazoa > Chordata > Actinopteri > Clupeiformes > Clupeidae > Limnothrissa > Limnothrissa miodon. The sequence continues at coordinate 724,255 of JAGFZM010000011.1, forward strand.
TAAGATCTCTCTCTCAAGCCCTGGTAGCACTAAACACTGCCCGCAATCCAACCTAGACCTGCTTTTATCCAGGGCAAGGGCCCATTTATAGCTGCTTTCCTCCATCAGTTTAGTTCCTGCAGAAAGCACACCAGCCATATTGGCAGGACATTCAGTTGTATTCTTCTTTCCACAGTAAAATACTGTATCATCATTTATATGTCCAGATCTGAGCTTGTACCTCTAAAAGCCTCTTTTGTTGCACAAAATAATACTTTGCCTACATAATTTTCACAACAATAAATAAATCATGAATAGCCATGAGTCATGAGTGTAACACCAGTGGGACTGAGGATTTGAGGATTTGTAAAATGAACCATTTTGGCATGGAGGATGCCATAAGCGGTATGTAGAACACATCCCTTGATACAGCAAGGACACTGCAAAGTATGACTACAGGACAGCAAAGAACAGATGGATGGCCAAAAATATCCGCTCACTGACATACACCATGTCAGCACAATAAAGTCACAAGCCTCTATTTAAACAACAAAAAAATACAATGTTTGCCCTGTAATGATGCAGATTGCAGAATGCAATGTTTAGTGTTATGTGTTTCCATGCGGGCACTAATATATGAGCGGTTGCAAAGGCCACACTGTGCATGTCTCTCAAAGGAACTCTCTAAAACTATATATGCTGCATGTCCTGTGAGCTGTTGTGGAAGCAACGTTGTCAAATAAATGTGATTCTGCTTTCTTTTAGAAATGGGCTTATTACCCGAGAGAGACCCTTTTTTTAGTGAGTACGTGCTCTGGTAAAAATGAGATACAAAGCCAAAAACTTTACCCCTAGAGAAAGCACAGTGGGCAATCTCTTGTTTCTGCTCATCGTAGCTGACTATGTATTCTGCTTTTGAAACGGGCATCTTTTGTCAGTTTCACCAGTATACTAGAGAAATGTTTTATTTTGCAGGAAGATATTTGGAAAGAATATCTGCTGCGTTCGCTCAGACAGCACTTGATTTGGCAGCAAGAGAAAAGAAGCTTCAAGCTCTATCCAGCACCATGCTGGGATCAGACCCTTGAGTTCATGTCTGGTTTTGACAACTTTGAACCAAATTAGCACTATGCCTCTCTCCAGGCACTCCCTATCTCTTCAGCTCACTCCGATGCTCAATATTCATTTACGATGAAATTGAACTAATAAATGCACAAGGTGAAATATTTGAATGAATTTCTAAAAATATGCAGTGATTCAGCTTATTTATAATTCCATCCTAATTGCATTTTGATTGGATATCATTTTGATGCATTTTAATGTCCACAGATCCCGATTAAGGAGACAAATTTAGTATTTCAAAACAGATTGCTGATAGCTGTTTTCCATTTAATTATTAGTGCATGGACAGCAATTAAGAGCTCCTTTGTGTCTTCACAGACATAGCAAAGCTGAGTCACAGAGTAGATGAGTCATCATCATCCATGTTGAGGAAGTGTGTGAAGGCACTCCAGTTCCCCTCTGTAAGGAAAAGACCTTCTCTTTAGGGGAGTATATCGGAATATCCCCCTCCCTGCTTGCCCTAGCTGTTAGTTTTTATTATGTCTTCAGTATGTCCCAAGTTTGTATAAGCTTTAAGAAGCTCAGCCTGAAAGAGATTTAAATCACGAGTGTGTACTTACTCTGAAAATCTATTTATTCCCCTTGTTCATTTTTGTATCAATTTAGGTATTCCGAATTCCCAAAATAGATAACAAATAGCATGCATATTTTTCATATCTTTGTTGTGAAATGTGTGTATGTTAATGGAACTCGCCCTGAATGTGAGAAACCTGTTTTTTTGTTTTAAACAAAATATCTGATCTGAAAAATCATCAGACCCAAAAAAAATGTCTCTTGCTGGCTACACCTGCTTATACACCCTGACAACTGAGAAAAAGATCAATGGGGTATGTCATGGTTCAGTAAGAATGTCCAAGGTACAGGGGTTTGGTGGGTATAAAAAGGGTCTCAGTCTCCAAGAAACCAGAACGGTAAGAGTGACTGTGTAGTCCCTAGTGTAGTGTTGTCCCTAATATTGTGAATCACCTACGCTGACTGTGTAGAATTTTGACAATTTTGACTCCAATCTTTGTGTAAAGGCACATCACCCTCCTCTCTTACCTTCTAATCTCCCTAATTGCATCAACTCTATCATATAACCTTTATTATGTTGCCTCAGAGCCTATTCTTGTGTTGAATTCTGCCAGCGAAACCTGCTTTTCTAAACTACTACAGACACTTGGGAAACTACTCCTATGGACACTTGAATCCTATATGGCATTTTAATACTGTGGTACGCTCAGCTGTGCTGAGGTTTCTTCAGCCAATAAATGATTTTGGGCTGCAGAGAAAATGTCAAAACAAGCCCATTCAGGTATGGGGACTTCTGTCCTGTCTGCCCCCCTCAGGAGTCCTGGGTAGGGCTGGGCTGTCCACACCTGTCCAATGAAAGGCAGATGGCTGAGAGCAGTGTGTGTGTGAAGTCCCCTAAGAGTGAACAGCATAAGCTGTGTAGAAATTATGAGATTCTCCCCTTCTGTGTGGAACAATATGGCTGGCACATAGAGGTGAGTTGTACAGAATAGCTTTCTGTGTGCTGTGTGGTGCTGTTGGCCTGCAAGAGTTTGTTTCCACTTAAGCCTGAAATTCCAAAAAAGTAAAAAAAAAAAAAAATCAGTCCTCTTAACGTCCATTGAGTGGGATGGGCTGTAAAACACGGAGATGGCAGGGTTTCACTGAAAAAAAAAACATCTGAATGGGAGCTTCAGTGCAGGAAATGTTTCAGAATGAACAAAAAACATCTGGTATTGTACAGGTAATTCCCTATGACCTGAAGCAGACTCTCTGTACTAACTAACTCTCTGTACTGTTCCGTATACCCACATGCAATCCCCTCATCCCTATCAGGAGAATTCTCATGTTATGAATGCAGTAAACTACTGTTGCATGGGTCTAGGCTCCAATCAAAATGCAGATCAAACTTAATATTAGAGATGGGAGTAAGATATTACTCTGTAAAAAAGAGCCCATCTTTTTTGTGCAATGCTCTCTTTGGCCTCTTGGATGGGATATCAAGCTCCTCCCAGCTCCTCCCTGGCTGATAAACGATTCCAAGGCTTCAGTGTTCAATATGGCACAGACCTCTAGGGGTCCAGAGAGCTTGGTGCAACTCCAAATGCTTCCTCCAGAAAGCATTCCCCAAAACTAGGTCAAGACAAGTGGTATTATAAAAAGTCTGCAGCAGAAACAGTTTCTTGTTGTTTCACAGCAGGATTGGGTGGAACGACGCCTTCGCTTGTCCTGAAAATACTTATTTTTTTATTGAAGACATGGGAAGAGAGATGCCCTCTGAGATCTTTCGGCAAAGAATTAACAAAGTGGGCTTGCATCAGTATATGTGTAAAAATTATGTAGTCTCTCTCACATACTAAACTGACATGTCTTTTCACTGACCTTGAATGTTGCCCTACCACAGGTAAATTTAAGACGGTTTGTGAAGTCGTTTTAAGTTGTCTGCTGCTTCTGAAAAAATGAATCCTCCCACAGGCAAATTCAGAGTGACAGTGAAGATTCACCTGAGAATTGTGGTCCTCTGAGCATCTAAGTGTGTGGGACACACACACCCTCACTCACCTGCTCCTTTTAAACCATGCAAAGGAAAAAAGAATCTCTCATTAATATTCCCTGGCGGCACGACACAGATGCAAATGACCTCCGCTCACAGAAAACTTGGGGTGGGGAAAAACTTTTCAGATTAGCCACTGCTTGGCTTGCCGAGTCAAGATCATATTAGCAAATGCTCAGTGGTTCCTGCATGCATTAGTCTAATGCAGAAGTGGAACTGCTGCTCTGAGACACACACTGAGTCCTGATGGCATATTTATGATTGGCTGCTGCAGGGCCCCCAACGTGACAGACTGGTGACTGCACGCACTCACTATGAGATGCTCACTTTTGCTCCCTTTTCCCACTGTCTGCATGCAGCTACCTCTGTCTGACAAAAGGCAAAACTGCACAGCAGAAGATGTCAGGGATGGCCCATGAGGGTGCGGATACATTTCAGGGAAGAAGACAAAGTGGAGAGCAGGGAGGAAGATGTTCCTGTTGCCAGGGAATGAATGCGGGATGTGGGGGTTGGTGGGGGCTTGCCGGGGAGGGGTGGGCAGGGGAAGGGTGGGGAGGAGTCTGTTATGGGATGGTGGATGGGGCATTGGAGAGGTTGGGACTGTAGGTGTGTGCCGGTTGTAACTGTGTCAGCTCTGCTCACAGTCAGCTTCCTGCCATGCTGCTTTGTTTATTAGTCTGGTAGCTGTTGTGGGGATTAAGGTGAGTGGGGGGTAGGCCTACACTCCTTCTGAGATTCTGTGTGTGTGTGTGTGTGTGTGTGTGTGAGGAAGAGACAATGTGTATGTGTGCATGTCTGGTGTTTAAAAGAAAGAAAGAATTTTGTTTGTGTGTGTGTGTGTGTGTGTGTGTGTGTGTTTGTGTGTGTACATGCTGTGTACGTGCGTCCATTGAGGTAATCATCAGTGAGGTGTTTATTAGAAAGCCTGCATGGCTAGAACACAGTGGTTGCCAGGACAATGATGTGTGGTAAACATTTCACTTAAGACCCTGAGTCTTGCAGTCACGTGACTGCACATTAGCCCACCCAACAGGAGATTGAGGCTGAATTTAATGCATGTATGCTGCCTTTCACACACAAACACAATAACCAGGTACATCTTTGTTGGCTCAAATAACAGTTATCAAAACATTTCTTTTATTATTAATTTGAAATATAGTATTTATTTCCTATTTCTTAATAATGTGATAACAATGGCAGTCATAAAGGGGTCAAATCACTTAGGTGGAACCTTGATGCTGAGTCCTCCGGACTTCTCCCATAGTCCGTAGTGCGTAATGTTGTTGCAACCAACTACTAAATGTTCTCACCATTGTTCACAGCACCCTGACCGTCTCTGTTTGCGTAGTTTATATTTTTGGATCACAGCAACAGTTCAAATTTATTTCTACAGTCTTCCTTTGTGTTCTTGTGTATTGCACCTTCTCTAGACTCTATGATCCTTCTGTTCCATCCCTCTCCTCACCTTGCACTGTCTCCTGTCAGACATGGCTGAGCACACCGACTCTGGCAGCTCCATCAGCGCTCTGACACTCAGATGCTGGTGGAGAGCATGAAACGGTTCAAATGCTGAGTAGCCGAGTGTTCAGTGGTCTCTCTCTTACTCTAATGAAAGTATGGCAGTTAATACAAAGCATCAGTTTCACAACCTTACCGCAGCTGAAGCCTGTTCTCATTCACCTCTTCCCCCTCTTCTTCCTCTACACCCCCCCCCCCTCTCAAAGCCATCACCCTGGCCTGAAGTGTGATTCATTTATGAACTCTGAGCGGCCATCGTGCTTCTGAACTGTCAAAGCACTCTCAGCAATCGACACAGAGCGAGAAAAAAAAGAATGTGGCGCATGGGGAATGGGGGTGGTGGGAGGAGGGCGGGTGGTGGTGATAGGGGGGACAGACAGAGAGAACTTGCCTAAGATAAAAGCACTCTGTCATCCCTTCTTCTTGCTGCGCTGTGAGAAAGAGTGAGGAGGGGATGAGCCGTTTCGTTTTGAGAGGCCATGAATATTCCATGCTATTGTCTGCCATGCCCGCAAGGTGTGCGCTGTCAACACAAAGGCAGAGGTGCACTCAACATGGACCTGGAGTAGGCATGGGGGGCGGGGGGGGGGGTTGGGGGGGGATATTGGGGGGGAGGGGGGGTGAATAGAAGTGCATTGGACCCAGACAGCAACAACCAGAACACTGCCATCACTCCTCACTCAGTTTTCTCAACCAATTACTTCTCATTTCTTATTTTCCTTTTTTTCTTATTTCTTTTCTCTTCCTCCTTCTCCTTTAATGTCACTGTGTTGTCATTCATGAAAAATTCACTTTTTGTTCCTCAGCTATGGATTCCCAGCTGAGGTGGTGGGAAATCTCAGTGCTAAATAATGAATGGTAGAATATTTCTGCTTTGTTATCTTCCGGAAACAAGCAAATAGGATGCTGTAGACAAGCAGACGATACTGTACAAAACAACCATACAGGACTGGAGGATATTCTCAAGCTAATTCTGAGCATAAACAATAACTATCTTACTGTACCAAGAAACCACAATGTTCACCCTCTTTTAATTGTCTATTTTTCTGTTATCGCTGACTGTGATCCCCTTCCTCTCTCTATTCACTGTTGTTGGTGGGGAGTCGAGGGGAAACTGTTCTCTGTTTGGATGGGACTGTTTTCCACTAAGCTGTCACCTCCTGTTAGCGTCATGCATCCAACCTTCAACAGCAGGGTCACCAGTGACCCTCGGGGATGCCAGGACCCGCAATCAATATCCTTCGGGCTTCCCTATAGGCACGGCACCGTTACGGTCACCTGAGTAGTTAAAGGGAACATTTGATCGTGAACATTTGACCCCCCCCCCCCTACACACACACACACACACACACACTCACACTCTAGGCCTCACTTAAGGACATGACAGAATAAGTCCAGATGTATGCAACTTCTCACATCACAAACAAAAGAAAGATAAAAAAGAAAGATTAAAAAACATGCTGGGACACAGTCATTTGATTATGTAATGAAATATTGTTATGTAAGGTGTTACCATTATGATGATCATGTTCCAGTGTCTCCAGTGGTTAACTGTGAGGGGGGCAGTTTGTGGGTGAAACTTTGAGTGACTTTTCACAGAAAGCAGCAGAGTTCCCCTGATATGTGGTCTCCCGTTGTGGTGTCACAGCAGGGAAGTTGACACATTGGGGGTGTATTGTATGTGCTCGCATTACCAGGCATAGTAGATACAGTTGAGTCATGACACAGGGAGAAGCACACGGTGTGCACCAAGCCCTCGTTCCCCTTAGTTCACTCTTCTCTCTTCCCACACAAAAGCACTGCCAGCAGGCACAGCCTGTGCCAGTAAAGAGCCTTGTCCTGTCTTGGACAGGATGAAGCTGTCCCACTCCCCCAGCCAGCGCTCCCAGAGCTGCCACCGGCCAATCTCTGCTCACCCTTTCCTCTTCCTCCCTCCACCTTAGACCCAATATCACCACGGCTGCTTTTAGAGCAGTCACAGGAAATACTGGCAATGGCTGCACGCTGTAAACTCACAGGGCACTGTCCTGAATAGACTTGACCATGAAGGACAAAGCGCAAATAGAATTTCAAAACCTCATTCAAGTGACTGGTAATAAAGATGAGAAATTCTTTATTTCCTCTGCAGGGATTTACAGCACATTCTTCAGCACAGTATTTCAGGCACCCATTTCCAATGCATGTATATTTCAGGATTCAAAGAAGAGCGCATGAAGACATTTAAGCAGGAGCCATCGTCACACACACACACACTCATTAAGTAATCATGCCGTTTACCACAAGCCTTCACAACCAATCGCAACCAAACGCCATCTCCACTTGTGCACTCCTCCCTGAAATAGAAACCTTACAGCTCACAAGATCTTCTCCTGTCTAAGCATCTGAAACTTTGGAAATTACCACATATTTTTATAATGTCGGTCTGAGACAGACATAACGACTGAAACAGACTTACAACAACACAGGGATTGTGCCATTAGAGATGGCCACACACACAAACACACCCATACTTAAAAAAATACTTCTCACAGTTCAGTGCTGGAGCTAATTGGCGGGGAGAATCCTAATCAAAAAGACAAAACATGCTTTCTTACAATACTTTCTGAGACAGGAGGAAAAACAGTGGGTGGGTTTCCATGGAAACTGTCCAAGAGAGAGGAGAGGTGACAGTGGAGAGAATGTGCTGGACACAGCCTTACTAACTCTTAACATTAACACATATTACACCGCCTGAGTTCACTCTGGTCCCCACAAATGCGCAAGTCTGCGATCCCCCATATCTCTAAGGAAACAGATCCACCAGCTTAACGGGACAGGAAGACAGGCCCAGCAGGAGACCAAAGTCTCACTAAAGGACAGTTATCAGCATCACAAGGTCAAGGATATGCTGGGATAAAAGGGCACAAAACATTGTGACACCAGGTTTTTTTTTTACATATCTGTTAACTGCATGACTTGTTTTACTGGTAGGCCTTCCCAACCCATAGGGAAAGACAGTAGAACTTTGGTGGGTGAAGGTATCACCAATACACAGCGTCTGCTATATTGTCCCCACCAATCATTCTTAATATAAACATGTCTGTGTGCACCTTTGTAGGAATTACAGATGTAGATGCATGGAAAGATGGTCTCTGAATCTTGAGCAGTGAACCTATGACACAAACTGCATGAATTTCCCAACCTTAAGCAGTAGGCTATTCTTACTCAATGATAGATCTTGCATTCATGGTGCAAAAAGTTAAAATAAATATATTTGGCAGGAGCATATGTGACTGATCAAGTAGTCACATGGATACAGCATCAAAATAATGACTGCATGGTAAAGTTAGAACTAATAAAGACAAATAAGGAGGTCAGTTTTTTAATGTACCAAACCATCAAATCAACAGAGATCATCTAGGCCTATTTCATATTTTCTTCATAAAAAAATCTACAGTGAAATTATTAATCATATTAATTTCAGGATATTTTTCAAACATCCACCTGTGATGAAATAGCCCAACCAGGCTGCAAAATTCGAAAAACTTCTGAACATTTACTTAGGCTTGCGAATTTGCATCCTCTGATACTGATACGGACACAAAAGAATGATTGTTAGTCACAATCGGTGTTATCAGGATAGGCCTATTGCATTCCTATAAATGCAGCTGAGCCATCCTGCTTTCCCACAAACGGGGAGATCATTACAAACCATGTCACATTTGATTTTCTTCCTAATACATCACAAGAACATCTGGCACTCGTTGCTGTAATAGCGTTGTGATGAGAGATGTCTGCGTACATGCGTCTTTCCCGGGCTAAATAACCAGCACCATATAGAGATGAACTGCTACACATTATGGGTTTCGCTATGTTTCTTGACTATAGTTACACAATGTTCACACAGTGTTCACACAATGTTCCTTGACTATAGTTACATTTGGCAATTAACAGTTTACGCGGTCCACAAAGTTGACAAAGCTTTGTCGCATCGGGCGTGCAGTCGTTGGGATAGCTGAGAGTTTTTTTTTTTTTGCAAGCTATAGCTTACTCTTCGGCCATTGTCTCTGTTTTGTCACACTCCATAAGCAGTCATAGTCTCGCTCAGCAGCCTGGCAAGTCCTGTTCCCTAACCCCCAGTCTCTTGGTGGAGAATTCTGAGAGGACACTATAGCCTCAGACATAAGGAATGTCCGTTTAGGATGTAGTTAAATAAGCTACCAGTTACTCAACATCAGATGAAGCTTCACAAAAGCTACCTGAAGACCAAATTTAGCAAGCTAAGTTACAAAAAAATGACAGTAGTTTAACTGTGAGCTACTTTTTACTGTACAAAAAGACCTATAGGCTAAATAATACATGATCCAACCTTTTTCTAAGAATCTATTAGGTCTATTGATTAAACTAACAGCTCTCTCTATAGACATAGGCATTAGTAGATGATTAGTATATAGCCCTCTGCAATAGGACTTTACTGTAACGTGACCTTGCGAGCGATGGAAAACTCTTCGATTTGGTACTAAACGTTGAGGACATTTTTTTAATTATGGCACCAGATGCAACAAATGCATAACAATATCGCAAGGAACTGATCTTCCATGTATGGCCTACAGTAGGGCTGGGCGATAAATCTATAATTAATCGAAATCGAAATTCAGAACCTATAATCGATCAAAATTTGCCAGGTCAATTATTTCAGTTACAGCCACGTGGAGCCACGTGACCCTGCTCCATTACGATACATTATTCCACCGACATGTTGAGCATGGAGAGCTATAAACACCTGAGCTTGTAGGCTACCTAAAAAGACATTGATGTTCAATAAATAATCATAGATTGTAGATGATGTGTTTCCTTCAGTTATTTTAAAATCAAGTAATGTACGGCCTACCCTTCATTTAAAAATCTCTCACTTGAGTATATTTACTGTATAAAATAAATAAAATAATTGTTCATTAATTGCAATTGAGTTCAAATGTTCAATTAGTCGAGATTTTGAATTTGGGCCAAATTGCCCAGCCCTAGCCTAAAGTACATAGAACATTTGCTGCTGTGAGCTGATGTTTTAAAATGTAGCTCCAAGGAAAGCTACTACACTACATGCCAAAAAAAAAAAAGCTAAACTACGGAAAAGCTATCAGATTTAGAGTATAGCTTCACTACAGCTGCTACTCAAAAATGTAGTTTTGCTTCGCTACTCGTGAAGCCACTGCCCAACACTGAATATAGATGATATTGTTGCATGTATTAAGAATCCTCTAGAGTACACATTTTACAAAAAAATATTTAATACCATTAAATTGACAAAACACTTTATCGTAGCTATGACAAGGTAGTGATATTCTTGAAATGATACAAATACCCATGTTTTGAACAACACATGGTATCATTACTGAGTCTAAACTTGATAGTTTATACATCAATTTATTTTACAAAGTCATCATAGCATAGATTAAGTTTAATTATATAATCTTCACAACTAAAGTACTGACTCAGAAATGTACTAAAGTACTGACTAAAGAAAACAGGAACTAGGCCTAATGTATGCAAATACCAAAAGTATTTTTTACTGTATAGAAAACTTAAAGCATTTTACACTAACACTACTTAGTTGATACCCTAAAAGTTACCCCAACACAAGCCTATACATTCAATATTTTATGACAAATCAGTATTGATATTAGTACCTTAAAATATTCAGAAATCTCATTAAAAACATACAATTATGAAGAATTTGTAATCTCATAGTGTTGTTACAAATGTTAGAAAATAAATAAGACAAATTAATATTACAATGACATTGACAGAAGGTAGGTTGGCACTTAAACATTATCTCTAGTTTGCCATGTCTGTAATATTTACCTAAATGGGATGTATACTATATTCTATATTTATACGGTTTACTGTATATATTCCCCAATTAGCTACCACATGTACAGTTGGTATTGATTCAACAGAATGATGCTATATCTTCATTACATACGTTTTTAGTTTTTCTTATTCATTTCATAAGAAATTTACATAAACTATGTACTGTTTAACTCCCTCACTTTGAAAATGACGCATGTTATTGCACTGAGTGTACCACACACATTCCAGAACAGTTCCTTATTTTTTATACAGCGCATCTTTGCTTTTCCATATGAAATATTCTCACAGGAAACATTTGTCTCTCTCATTAAAAGCTGTCATGTTTGTAAAGAAGAGGATGGCATATTGTGTCTGAGATTGTGCAACTAATTTACTGTAATTATCCTATTAGTCAGTCCTTATCTAACTCCTAATCTAACTCACATGTTCAAGAGTTCCATCCTTTAACAAGAATGACAATCAACATATCACAACCTGAAACAAACATACTGGAACTGCCACAAATATTTTTGAGGTGAAAAGGTTTTGAAAACCTTTGGGTTTAGTCTCATTTTCAGTTACTGGAAATATTGCCACAACTGAGCACTAATCTGTCAGATTGAAATGTGTGTGTGTATTTGTGTGTGTGTGAATGCCCCTCTGTGTGTATTCATGCCTCTGTGAGAGTGTACGTGTCCTACTATAATGAAATGATAGTGTATGAGCGTGCATGTGCATGTTTCCATTTGAAATAATAAAAGGGGCAAGAGGTTTCTCCCACTGAGGTTTAAGAACTAAGAAAACAATGAGGAGTGCAGTAACAAAGATTCACGGGGCTTAAATGTCCGATCTTGTGAGTAAAAGATAAACAGGTTATCTGTAAACACTATCTTGTTCTGATCATTATTGTAGTATTTCTTACAAACTCTTTGAGTTCTTTTACAGACTTGATGAAATGATGTGTTGCCCTGAACACATGGAATTTGTGCCCAGTTCACAGCGTGGAGGAGCTCTGTTTATAGTCTCTCAAGATGACCGATGCATAGGTCACACTTGTAGGTGTGCACAACACCGACTCGGAGACTGGGGAGCTGGGCAGCGGGCTCCCAGAGCCCACCGAATCTCGGAAGGGGGAAGGGGGCATGAGTGCCAGAGAGTCCTCCATCGCCATCTTGATGTTAACCAGCTCCTCCTCGTCATGGATTTGGGCATTGTCGTACATGTAGCCATGCAGGAGGCCGAAGTGCTCCCCTTCGCCCTCCACCTCCTCGTCCTCTAGCGGAGAGGAGGGCTCGCTGTAGTCGCCCAGGTGCAGTGGCTGGGACTGAATGAGGTGTGGGGACTGGTGATAAACCGGCCGGCCACCGTTGCCTGGCAGACTGATCATGGCGCTCCGGCTGGGGTTGATGCTGGGGTTGGGGCTGGGGTTCATGCTGGGGTTGATGCTGGGGTTGGGGCTGGAGATGGGGCTGGGGATGGGGCTGGGGCCAAAGCGGCCTGCTGGCACCTCTTTCAAGGAAAGGGTGGTGAGGTGCTGGGAAGGAGGTAGGGGGCTGCTCGGAGGCAGCTCAGGGGCGAAGAATGGATCCAGGTCGGCCTCCCCTACTCCGCCTGTCTGAATGTGTGGAGGCGGTCGGGGTGACGGCTGGACGTGGGCCGTCACAGAGGGACTGGGCGAAGGGGGGTTATATCGGAGTGGCTCGACCTCTTCCTCCTCAGCCACGTTGTACAGAGTCTTGGTGCTGAGGTCTGAGAAGTCCAGGCCTGTGCTTTGGCTGGTATTAGTTAAGGGTTTGATGACTGCTGTCTGATTGGAGCTGGTCTCGGGCTTCCGCACATGAACTGATAGTCTGTGCCACATGTGGTCTCCTTTCGGAGGATGTCTTGAACCTGGTTCAGACCATGACACAGACTTTCCATTAGAACTATGAACAGAATAAAGACAGCTGTTATTTCACAGGAACCCAGAAAGGTGAAGACATATAACATTTCTGGTTCATGTAAAAAACATAATACTTTTAATTGCTGTCCAAAACAGAATACACACAATATACTACTGATGAAGTTATGAGGTATGAGATATAAATTTATACAGATATACACATAGAAAATGCAAAACCTATGCAAAGATGAATATATTATGAATTTTATTTTGAAGTTAGCTATTTACTATGTCATGTCAATAATTGATGGTAACCTGATCCCATTTCAAGCTTCTGTGGAGTTTCTACTCTGTCAGACTACCTTTAATTAATGATAAAAAACTTCCCATAACTCACACTCAGCTCAGCCTGAACCCTGTTGCTGCGTCCTCCTGGGACATCTAGGCTTTAATTGCATTCAACCCTGCCAATGAAAGATGTCTGCGGGAGACTTTAATTGAGGCCTGACCTTAAGAGGCCTGACCCTGGTCTATAGCGCAGCCTGAAATAATTGTAAGTTTCCGCCCCGTCTCCCAAAGGATTGGCAGCAAAGTGGTTGAGCAACAGATAGGTGAGGTGTCTGTGTGCTACTCAGGCTGGACTGGGTGAGCGAGCTTGAGAAGGTTGACTTACTTGGCATTTCCGGAGCCATCCCTCCTCCTTTTGAACATGTTGATGAGGCTGTTGCTGCGGCAGGGCAACTTGCCATCACCCACGTGCATGCGGACCGCGTCCGAGGTGGTGAACGCGCTTCGAACGTTGCGCTCGGGCTTGGCGATGATGATGTACATCTTTGGGGTGAACATGCAGCCCAGTGCCACAGTCACGCTCAAGCTGACAGAGAATGATGTGGTGATGATCTTGTAGTTGGAGCCAAAGTAGATGGGCACGAAGGCCAGCCAGATGATGCAGGTGGTGTACATGGTGAAGGCGATGTACTTGGCCTCGTTGAAATTGGCGGGGACGTTGCGTGTCTTGAAGGCGTAGTAGGTGCAGCTGAGGATGAGCAGGCCGTTGTAGCCCAGAGGCGCAACCATACCCATGTTGGACGTGTTGCAGATGAGAAAGACCTCGCGGATGTTGGGATAGAAGCGAATGGGTGCTGGCGGCTCCAGGATAATGAGCGTGACCTCCAGCGTGAGCTGGATGCTAATGAGGATGGAGGCGATCACCACCTGGGCCCATGCGCTCATGAAGCGCGGCTTACGCGTGCAGATCTTCTTCTTGCTGCCAGCCAGGATGCGGGCGATGCGGTTGGTCTTGGTCACCAGAGCCGAGTAGCACATGGAGGAGGAGAGGCCCACCAGGAGTCTCTGCAGGTAGCAGGAGGCTATAGTGGGACGGGCAATCAGTGTGAAGGGGCAGATGTAGCCCAGGAAGATGCCGGCCAGGATGATGTAGCACAACTCACGGCTTGACGATTTCACCACCGGCGTGTCCTTGTAGAGGATGAACACGAGTGTGACGAAGCTGGTGACCAAGATGCCGAGGCAGGAAAACACCACAGCCACAATAGACTCTGGGTTGCTCCACTCAAGGTAACGTAGGGGGATGGGTTCACACACTACATACGCACAGAGAAGAAGACGAGAGAGAAAGAAATGAGAAATTAATTAACTGCGTGTCAGATGTGATATTGAGAGTTCTAATGAACAAAAGAATAGCACTGTCCAGTGCTAGCACTGTAAATTAATAATTAGGCAAAGATGGGTTTGAGGTGAAAGGCTATGTTCATGGTGAGAGCAGTCAGTGATTTTCAAGAGCTGAGGAGAGATATAGCATTTTAATCCCCAAAATATGCCAACTGATGTCAAGTAGGCATATTCTGCCAAAGTCTATGTTAAAAAATCATGACAAATGTAACTGAAGTGTCTCATTGACTCTCAGTGATTTTTTTATGTTTTTCAGTCAAAGCTGAAGACAAAAGCATGTCAGAGTGATTGAAGAAGAGCCGGATCCCTTCTAGTACACATGACCCACTGAGAGCAGAGCCATTATATATTTATACTCATAAAAATACTCAAGTAGCCTGGGGAGGGTGCTGGGACCCACTCTCGTACACAGTTGGCCATGAATTAAAAATGGTCGTGGAATTTTTCTACGGATTTGCCACACCGCACTTCTGTTTTAAAAAAAAATCTGTGCCTGCTTGTGCCCAGCACTCCAATGCGCCAAAGCTGAAGTAGGTTTCCAGTTCAACTAAAAATAATCAGGTCCTCTCTCCGCGGAGGACTGGCCAGTGAGACGGAACCTGGCCCAGCAAAGGAGACACTATACTGCAGCGGAGTGCAAAGGAGCCGGAGCACCCGTACAGCATGGGTGCTCCACTTAAGGCCTTAGTGCTGCTACAGCACTGGAGCAAAGCCTGACGGAACGCTAGGTTTATTTGAGCAAAATAATTGGGAAAATATTTTGATTTATTTTGTCAGTGCCAGTTAAAACTGGTTTCCATTTGAATATAATTTGATTAAACAGGCCTACTGCTTTTGCATGTAAGTCTTATTCACCCTGCTTTTTCTAGAGCTAGACCTATGTATACTAGAACAAGTACTTTGCAATAATTCTTGTAGCTTGGTTTCTTGTGCTTCAGTTACATGTAACTTGCATTAAATTTGTAAACATGTAAAAGCAAACGCATTGTTAATAATTGTTAATAATAAATGTTGTAATTGAATGAAGTTAATACAATTAACTTTAAATAACTGGAAGAGAACTGAATTGATAACATTTCATTTGACTTTATGCTGTTAAGGATAAAAGGTTTATTAAGTTACTGGTACTCTAACCAGCGAATGCAGGTAAAATGGGGTAACACAATCTCTGTCTCTTTTGGGTGTGTCAGGGTGGGCTTCTCTCACCGGCCCTATTCAATCTGTATATGGATGAGTTATCAAGTAATTTAAATAATTGTAGGACTGGCTGTACCATTGGCAACAGACTAGTCAATCACTTTATGTATGCCGATGATCTGGCAATCATTTCCCCAAGCAGTGCTGGCCTTCAGCAGTTGCTGAACACCTGTACAGATTATGGGAAACAATATTCTGTAAATTACAATACAAAAAAGAGTGTTGTGTTAATCTGTAGAACCAAAGCAGACAAACATCTTAGCTTTCCAGACTTCTTTTTGGCAGGACAGAAGTTAGATGGGTGCTCAAAAACTAAATATCTGGGTAACTTCATCACAGACCAGCTCAGGGATGATGAGGACATACACAGGTAGGTCCGCATGTTGTACGCCCAAGCCAACAGACTGGTGAGGAGGTTCCATAGGTGCTCAGACACAGTTAAAATCACACTATTCAAAGCTTACTGTACACATCTGTATACAGCGCCTCTATGGTGTAAATTTAATAAATCCAGCATGCAGAAACTTAAGGTTGCTAATAACGACTCGCTAAGGATCCTGCTAAAGAAACCCAGGTCCAGCAGTGCTAGTGAGATGTTTTGCAATGCACACGTGGTCATTTCAAGCACTAATGAGAAACCTAATGTATAAGTGTATGTGTCGTGTGGATAGCTCATCCAACACCCAACAGAGCACTGTCTTCTATAAGTGTTGTGTTGTGTTGTGTTGTGTTGTACTGTCTAGTTTTTTTTTCTTTTTAAAGATGTTTGTCTATGGACCTTGAGTCTACAAAAAAAGATGATGATGATGAGTTCCTGTAAACTGTCTATTTTATCTGACAGCTATTGTTGAAGACCCCCTGAGATGAAAACAGGCTCTGGCATGCTCCCAGGCTCAATCATCTCAGTAATCGGAAACAGTAGTTCTCACTCCTCACTCACAGTTTTGGCAAAGTGCACTGTTATCATGATACCATTTCAGTGCAGCAGTTCTGATCATGTAAACTGGGCTGAAAGTAGATTTAAAAGTAGAAAGTGCATTATTTTCCTCCACTCTTTCTATCTCTCTCTTTCTCACACACACTCTCTCTCTCCTCTACCTATTCTTCTACCTATATCCTCTTACCTATTTGTGTATGTGTCTAATAAGGTAGACTAATAGTCTAATAGAGTTTAATTAGCAGTAAAAAATGATTGGTTTCGATCCGTTATCTAACCAGAAAAGATAATCATCCTTCACTATTGTAAGCTTTGTAAAACACCGGACGCAAACGCAGAGCTCTCCTCGTCAAAAAGCCACTTTAATGAGACTTCTGGGAAAAGTACAACTGAAAATGCCCCTCTGGGCTCAAGAACAACAAACTTAATCCACACACAGAATGGCTGTAGTTACATCAAGAATTCGCACAGAGTGATACAGAGTCTTATATAGGGATGGCGCAGGGACAGGTGATGACAATCAACAGGCGTAATTGGGTGATCAGTATTCGGGAGAGGCTGGTTGCTGATTAGAAGGTGGAGGAGCTGATGAGGGTGTTACAACTAATTTATATTGTTCATTCCTGGAATACATCCTCCTTGACAGCGTAAATGTAAATTCATTACATAGTTGATCAAATGTATACCCTTTATACCATTCTAATATAAAGATGAAGACTTTAACCAAATGGCACTGTGCTCCGCCTGATCACTTGTACTAGCTAATGATGAAATATGTTTGTTTTGTTTTTTTCTGTTAGGTAGATATTTTGCATTCAGGTCCATTAGTCACTCCATTAATGATGCCAAATGAGTCTTCTGAACCATAATTCTGATTCTGTCCTTTCTAAAATTAACATTAATTAAAGGTGCTCTAAGTGATGTGACGCGTTTTTAGGACTAAAACATGTGTTGTTACATACAGCAAACATCTCCTCACAATCTGCTAGCTGCCTGTCCCCTGAACACACTGTAAAAAAACGCGGTCTCTGTTGACAGCCCAGGCTCCACAAACGGAAACAAAAACACAGTAGGCAAACCTAGCATAACAAACGAAAACAAAACATAACAGTGTTCCAGCAAATAAACGACAAGAAGGAAATGCACGTTCATGAGTCTTTCAGGAAGCATGGGGGGAGGGGGAGGAGTCAGCTATCCTCCGTTTTGTTTGACAATACTTCGAACGTCAACAAGAAGTGACGTGAAACAGCATCGCTTAGAGCGCCTTTAAATACAAATGTTTTGATAAAATACAAATACAATATTACTTTACTATAATGAAGTTTTAATGTAGACTAAGCTTGCATGAGTCTAGTTTTCTCAGTTTCTGCATGTATTTCATGCCAATAAAGCAGTCAATAACATGTTTTCTAAAATGCCAGCAACAGAGGCTGAGGTATTGCACACAATGGGTCAAATTTTTACACAAAATCACAAATATGCAAATATTTCATCCTTGGTATGTAAAGAAGATAACAGATGTATTTTATCACCTGCGTTATTTTGTGTGAAAATTCACCCTTTCTGTGCACTGACCTTCAAAGTGTAATCATCAGGAACGTTAAAATCCAAACTGTCAAACCAAACCACTAATCTTATCTACAAGCTCTGTTGTTTTGCCACACCAGTCTCTCTCACCGTATCACTGCCAGATCTGTATTCCTCATAGATTTCCTGTTTTCATTTTTGTTACGCCATTTGATCTTCACCTGTCATGCTTTGTCTCTGTCACTTCCAGTTCACACTTAAGGTGAGTGACGGGTGGCCTGCATTGCAAATGACTTTGACTTCACTGACAGGGTCAGCTCTCTGCGTCTCTACATCTAATGCAACACCACCCAGGTTACGCTAAGTGATGTTTCCTGCAGGAAGTCTAAGATGGCTCTACAGTACATACATGTGTGCAGACTTGTATATAGGGCGTCCTGTAAAGATGCTGCATTGTCTTTTGAGCATTATGGAGGGCTTTTGAAAATAGGACAGGCTGCCGAGGTGTGAAGTGGGCCTGTCAGGCCAGCAGGAGCTGGAGCAGTTGGAGGCTGGGAAGGAGAGTCTCTGTTAAGATGATGAATGGCCTTCAGGTGCCATGGGAAAGCTCTAGAAATAGGACATTACAGGTTCATCACCTAGCGCCTGACCATGCTAATACTACAGGCTGGGACTATCACGAGAGACACCTTAATGTCCTCCTACATCCCCTCTCTTTCTCTCTCTCTCTCTCTCTGGGTGCCTGGCTCCATTCACAGCTGACAAGACCCTACGCACACTCACACACACACGTTCACACACTTTTCAGGAAAAATCATTAGCAACTAGTGTGAGTCATTCAGGTCACTGGGAGAAGGTGTCTGCCTGAAGCGAGGGCAGCGGTATGCCACGCTAGGCTGTCCTAAGACAAGCTTGCACCATATTATGTCTAATTACGAGACACCAGGAACATTTCTAGTGACAGCATAGCAATGAATGTCTTAGGTCAGGATTTTGTTTAAAGGATAACTATTTTACTTAGGTGACAAATGACAAAAACAATCCCCACAGTAGGATATACACCCCACAGAGTACAACTGGGCTTTTAATCTCCTTACGGTCATTTTTTAAAAAGACCCGTAGTTTCTGCATGAAGATAGATTCAGGATGCCAGTTATGACAAGAGGTCTAAAAGCTCTCTGTGAGGAGAGGCAGTGGCTGGGGCAGAACTAAAGTGTCAGAGAGAGGAAAAGGGACAAATGGAATGGCTGTACATATGCTTATAGAGACAGATGAAGTCAAGGATGGGCCACCTCCAGTAGGAAAGAATGGGTGAGTCAGAAAGAGAGAGAGAGAGAGAGAGAGAGAGAGAGAGAGAGAGAGACATAGAGAGAGCACTGCACTGTAGCCTACCTTGTAGCTCCTCGTCAGGCCACCAGCCCAGGTCACAGGCCTTGCAGGTGAACTCATCCAGGACATACTCATTATCCTTGCACGCAGTGCATATCCAACAGCAGCTCACTTCCCCTTTCCTTATCACCTGCACAGATGAGCCAATTGACATCATGACCTTGTGTCTTTGGAGCTTTTGTAGTTTTTATGCCATTGACTGCAATGCTATACACTCCCATATGATTCATAAACATTCATATATAAATTGTTTACAGAATAGAAAATTTCAAACCAGATTATTTGTCAGTGAGTATTCATGAGCACCCCTCTTAGATCACCGTGTCACTTGACAAATCACCATAATATAACAGCAGTTTTACATGAGTAGTAGTGACAGGAGTGACATAAAATGCCATCTTTTACCATTGCACATCCTGAACATGGAACATTAGATTTCTTCCAACATACACTACACACTGACTCCAAAGATGAAATTACAGAACTTATATATTTATACAATCTAGATTTACTGTCATTTACAACAATAAAAGGGCTTCCCAATGAATATAAATGGCCAGCAGCTACGTATTCCTTCACTCTCAGTAAGTCCCAATATTTAATAGTCACACGCCTCTGGGTTTTGATAATGAACCCAGCAAGAATGGAGGTGGTGAGAGTGAGGCAGTGAACCACTAAGAATGAGGCCAATTAACCTTGGGGATGACCTTGATCTCCACAGAGTCAAACATACTAGACTGCGTAGCCTGTGAATCATGACAGCATCATTCTGGAGGTTCAGATAGAAAGCAGTAGGGGGACTTTATAGTATATTACTGGCAGTTACTGCTAGTTCATTAGTTCTTTTAATTCTCAGATTAAAAGCTAGGTAAATATTATACTGCTTGCTCAACAAGCAAATTTTTCAGTTCAGTTTTTGTACATGTACTCTCCAGGGGCTTAGCTGAATCAGAGGCAGGTCAGGAGGATTCTGTGAAATAAGGTACAGCACAATTGCCCTGAGTAGCATAACTGCTGGAGTTTCTTGGCTGAGGGATCACTAAAACTAAAAGAAACTTTCTAGAGATAGAGATAAAGACGGTAGGATTAGGAAAGCTCAGGAGGTCTGCTGTGGGCCAGCTCCAGGTGCAGCGGAGGACTTACCTTGATTTCGCCCTTGGAGCACGGCTCACTGCACACTGAGCGGACCATCTCGCTGCGGTTCATCTGAAGCATGTTGTCGTCCATGCTCAGGACTCCCTCGTGCCACGACCCCACGTTGATGTAGTCGTAGACACCCGAGTCAACATATTGGAGGTTCATAATGTCATACCTGATGGGAAAATAGGGACATATATTCCGTCAACACAGGAACATCTTGTCTTAACTTGTGTATGCTAAACCAACATTTATACATCTTTACATTGGTTTGGGTACCCTGAAGTCTCACAATATACTTACAAGAAGTAAACTTACATATAACATGTAACATACCGTATAGCTATTCCAATCAGTGGAATAAAATAATGCAAATATTTTGGATGAGAACACCCCTAGTCTCACCTGCCAGGTGAGTCTCCATTCTCGTCAAACCACACGTCCTCTCCCGAAATACCAGAGAAGGAGGTCTTCAGCAGGAAGTCGAGGAGTTTGCTGCCGTCGATGGGGTCCATGGCCTCACACAGTCCCACCTCACCTTCGCACAGGTGCTGGTGCATGTCGTGGAGGCCATGAGCCATGGCATAGATGGCATTGATGACAAACCCCATTTTACTGTCCTGCACATAGTTATCCTCCAGGCTCTCATAACCTGCCCATTCAAGGAGACCATGAATGCTGATTACTTTAAAACACAGGCTTAAGGGTGTCACTTTTTTATATGTTTTTTTAAGCACTGCATAATTACCCTTTTTATTACACAACAATACCATGCTATAAAAAACAGCTATAAAATCAGCAAAACACTGCAGAATCATAGCATCTGCTAAACAAAAACAAAAGCTGAATTAGTTCACATTAACGAGGCTACCAATGTTAAAAAGTTTATCCGGTATTTTAACCTTGGGGAGGTTAAAATGAGGGTACAGCTTCAAGCCTCTTCCTCACACAGCCAAAAACATACGCTGCCGCAGTGTGCAAATGAGATAAGAAGTAATGATAGGGTGTCCAAAGAGCTGCTATTATGCTGGAGCCATGGGCAGCAGGACGCAGTGGGCTGGTTTCTGCGGGAACGCGCATCAAAGGAGACGCAGCCATGAAATAGTGCATCAAAGGCATGCTTGTTACCATGGAGCAGCAAAAATGTTTCTGCGACCCGACTCAGCATTTAATTAGTAATGTACATTATGGTGACATTATTATTAATTAAGAAAGTGTATTAATCATTTATTTGTGTTCTTCTGCAGCCTACCCACCCCACCCACGCCCACTCCTATCGCGACACTAGGTTTTGTCTTAAAAAAAAAAAAACACATAACGCAAAGGGCAAAGATAGTATATTCAGATGAAAACAACACAGAGGTCTTTCAAAGGACACCCTATCAATTAAAAAGCCTATTTGACTTCCAGCCAGCTAGAAGCACTAACAAGCATTTAGCTGATATTTGTGTGATTTATGTTTTTCCAACACAACACTGTGAGACAGTTTGCCAAACAAGTTTCCACTTAAAATACTTAAATCAAATGTCACACTGAATCATCTGGTCTTGGGGTGTTCTCTTCCTCATAGAGAATATTGTACTCATATATCAGCTCTCAAATGAACAATGATGAGTAGAGGTGATTTACAAATGATGTCGCCATTAACACCAGATATCAACTACAGGAAAGCATTGCACTCTGGGAAGCAAGCGCAGGGGGTGGTTGTGGGGGCTGGGGGAGGGGGGGGTGCTACATGGACCAAGTCATGCAGTGTTGACGCTGCCCTACTTTCTGAAATCTTCAAAGCAAACTGTGATGTATTATTTTTCATAAAACTTTATTGATGTATGCGACCTCCTTTTAAATAAACTTGATTATGTCAATCCCTGAAGACTGCAGTGAGGCAAAGTTGCATATGCAGATACGCTGATAGTAAGCGGGTCAAATCAACCCAATGTTTGTTCTCAGTGAAGAGAAACCCAATTGTCACACGCATTGTGATTGAGTAAATTAACAATGATTGACATATTAAATTGAAATCAGTGCACACTCATTTGAATACAGATGTCTAAATCACTGTAGTTAAACTGGTTCACTGTCTGTTTTTACATCATCATGCAGAGTAGTGTTTAAAACATCAAGTGTGTTAAAAGTGAAAAAAAAAATATGATACTTTGGGTAAAGCAGGAGCTGATGCTTGTTAATTATAATAATTTGTTCACATTTATCCTCAAATTTTTGTTATATTCTACAAGCTGAGGGTGTTCAATTTTTCTGTTTAGATGCATCGTACTGAGGCCTCCAAACCTCACCTTTCCCATGTCTTCACTCCACAGTATCATATGCTAAATCAGACTGGGCTCAAGTGGGGTTGTCATCATTACCAGCAGAACTAGGATGTGCATTGCACGGCTTTGAGCCCCATAGTGAGGTGATCATAGGGCTTCATCTATTATACAATACATTCTCTCCGATGTACTCACACACATACACATACATACGCACCCTCTCACACACACACATACACACACACACACACGTGACAATTCCTCATATACCTTGCTCTGTGGACAAACTTAGTGAAGTGTTTAGGTACACACACACACACACCCACACACACACACATACACACACACACACACAAAGATAATGCTGTGTACATCATAAATCTATCCTGGTGGTCTTTCCCACATGCAAAGAGCAGCACAGCCAGTGAGTGCCTACTGCAGTGCATAATGCACATGTTATTGGGATCTGTAAAGAAAATGTGTAACTGACACAAAATGTGTAAAACGAAACCTTAACCTACAGCGTTCCCATAACAGTGCACAATAATATCCCAATAACTGCATATAGTAGAGGTCAACAGATATACTGGATGGACCATTGGACCTGGAGATTTGATTTAACAGTTTTAAACTGGTCTAGTCAATCTCCCACTTATCTTCCTTTAATGATTAGTTTTTACTGCAGTCCGTATCTTGCATTTGAGAACCAATGCTCACTAAACTGATAGGATGTTATATCAGTCGACCTCTATGTATATTCCTGAGGTGAAGTGGTTCAGTGTAGCCCATCTGAAAACACACTTACCATCTTGGAGCTCTAGATCAAAAACATAATAAAGGCAACAGAACAGGAGACTATGACTGCATATCTATTAAAGAACTCTTTACAGGTGTGTGTGGTGCAACTGGGACTCTAATGTGGACAGGAGCAGAGAGGTGAATGGTCTTGTGTTTCAACGGGAGGCGTAGGAAATAGGTGGGAAAAGCCAGACAACAGGATTGTTTTCAAGAGGAGAGGATACATGGAAAGCACAAGGTGGCTGCTGCTGGTTAATTACTCTAACATGGTAGACCAATGACAACAACAGTAAGGTCTATGCTCTTTTAGATAATTTTATGAGGTAATATGTTTTCAGCATGCCTGTTTATATTTACGTTCATGCATCTTTAAAATAGTATACTTGTGAAATAATATATCTTTGCCTAACAGTGATTTATATAGCTTTAGTGTACAGGCAATAAATCCAAACGCTGATAATTGTTAAAAAGCATAAAAAACGTAAATATACTGCAGACTGTCAGATCTGACTCTGGCGTCCCTCTGTGTGATGTTTTCACTATACTGAAAGCATGCTTTCTGAGCATCGTTTCATGTGATCTAGAGCGTAACGTGATCTATTTTGGGGGAGGCCCGTGTGAAAAAAAATCATAGGCAATGTGCCATTAAAAATCTATTTACCTAGATCACCTTTTGCCGGCAGAGTATTAAGGGGAGACAAACAGACATAAAAAATGTTATGTTATTTGTATGATATGTGTACAATAGACATTTATACAGATACAGATGCTGAAGAAGCTTCCCAATCCCAGAAGTTTCAAAGCAAGCATATTGTCAATACCTCTGAAAACTCTGCTGAACAGGTAGGGTCTTGCAGGCATAAAAGCAATATTGCAAGTTCTAAAACCTTTAAAAGAATATATTTTCCTGAACCCAGGTTCTGCAACTTTCACTACTTCCCATATGCCTGGTTTTGGTTACCTGAGCAGTTCTTGTAGTAGTTTGTGTTTTCCTGTGGGTGTCCTGGGATACGACACTGGAAACGATGTTGCCAGAATTCTGCAAACCAGGGGTTCCGCTTGTTGGTACTGAGCTTCAGCTTCAGGAAGTACTCGTTGAATGAGGTCACTTCCTCTGTCTGAAGCTTCATGGTGATGCCACCCAGCGCCTCCTGCTCATAACCCTCGACCACCTCGTCTCGATCTGCCCAGCCATCACTGTGTGGAAAGGTCAAAAGGTCATCCTGTAATCATGCACTAATTATCAGAGTGGGTGCCAAACACCTGCAAAGCCTTTGAATTAAAAGCGGGCACAGGACAGGTTTGCTGACACCCCTCGGGAACACTGGCCTAGTTTTGTGTTCTCCTGCTTGTGCTCTATGGGAGAGGTGCTTAGAGCTGAGTTTGATGACTGAGAGAGAGGTGAGAGAAAAAGAGAGAGTAAGGGGGAGAGAAAAGGGGAAAAGAGGGAGAGAGAATGATAAAAACAAGCAAGGGGAAGACACCTGAGGATTACGCTTAGGTTCTGAGTAACCTTTGCTTTCCTCATACAGCTGTGCAGCATGGACATGATGATGAACAGGCAGCTATTCTGCCCAACAAAGCCAAAGTGCAGTAGGCTTGAAAACAGTTGAACTGTAAAGTCTACATGGTGAAATGCCTGTAAAGTCTACATGGTGGTATAGTTGACTGGTTCATCTCTATATTGATCGTCAACTGACAAAGGATTGTTTTATATATATATATAAAATTGTTTTATGTAGCTAATATGCAATGACAAGCAACTAGCCAATTACTGCGATTGGCATTCATGTTTGCTTGAAATTTACTTTGTCCTAGGATAGATTGTCATAAGACACATGTCAAAAAGCTCTGTCAACTTAAATTTGCTAAATGCATAGTTAATGCAGTTTGCCTTGTAGAGCAGTATTCACACTCTAAAATCAAAAAGAGAGACAGATACACACACGTGTGAACAAACACACCCAAACACAAACACACATAAAGAGAGAAAGAGAGAGAAAGACAAGCACATATAGACAGATAACAGACACACCATAGACACATTCACATGGGGCTTTACACAAAAGGCCACACAAGATGAGAGGGAGAAAGACAATCTTGCTGGGCATGAATGTTCTGGGCTCGGCTGAATTGAGCGATCATAGTCCCTTTATTTGTAAAAGGGCCTCTGTTCAAAGCTCACAAAGTCAGCCTTGACAGCGCCAAATCTGGCAGCGTTTTCTTTTCAACCTCATAGAACACAGAACAAGATCCTGGAAATACTGGGGCAAGTTTTTACAGCGGGAGCTTTTCTCAGTGGTTTTGTCTGGTGAGAGAAGGCATCTGACAGCTGCTGGGCTCCAGCACAAACATCCAAATGGTCCCTCTTCTGTGCACATGTGCCCCCCCCCCACCCATCCCCCACACCCTTTCCTCCTCTGTCCCTGAGGGAACAGGCTACACTAGGGGATGGTGGAACAAATCTAAACTTCACAAAAAGCTCAATCTCCCAGTCTCATTCATTTCTATGCATAGAAAAAGGGGAAGTTTTCAAACTGTCACACTGATACAGTTCACCCCCAGCACTGGCATTCACGGAGACACAATGAGACTCGATTAACGCTCAAGCAGTCCCTGCCTATCCATCTGTGCGGAACATCTAATATCAGCAAGATGCAGACGCTAACTAGGCACGTCTCCATGAAGGACAATGCCCAAAGAAAAACACTCATTAAAATCTTATCAGGGCCGAAAGTGCCTCCTTATTTTCTGGCAAGGCAAGCATGTTGTGCCGTCTGCACAACCAGAGGAAGTGTTTCCAATCAGAACCTCACACAAACACACACACACACACACACACACACACACACACACACCACTCCACACCAAGGGGGACGTAATCTCTGCTAAAACACAGACTCTAATTTACAGCCCAAGGTGAATTGGTTACACTCTGGGAGTGATTTGAAAGAAAATAAAATTAGATGTGTGTTGCCTATATTTACTAAGTGACGGAACGTGAAAAGACAGCAGCCGTAAAGACAGTTGTCATCCTTTCTGTGAAGGCCTTTCTGAGTGCCTTTTCCTCAGACATACGCGCCCTTTTGCTGAATATGTGTTGCAGGTTTTTTGGAGCTCATTCACCCTCACTCTGGAGGCTCTTTTCTCTCCGAGAGTCTTACCATCTGTCTCTCAGCACCCTCACCTAACGTATGCCAAGGACAGCCTATTCTTAGAAGACAACAGTGAGTGCCCCTTTAATTAAGGGAGCTGGGTTTTTCTTTGGTTAGTATTGGTTGTTTTGTGAAAGGTGATAATGTAAATTTTAATGTAAATTTTAATGTAAATTAAAAAATAATGTTATGCGTGTGTTTGTTGGTTTATTCCAGGCTTCTTGGCAATTTAACACCAATGAAGTGAAACATAGTGGACACGGCAAATTAATGTAATAAAGAAAAATGGTGCACAATCAATGGCCTTTGCTGTGAGCCGAAACACAAACCCTAAGTGTGCTTTGTGTAACAATTTATCTAATTGTTGTGTTTGTTATCTTAGTTCTGCTTTGGCTGTCCTGGAAACCAAACTGTGATGCTGACAATTCTTTCTTCCACAATTGCTCACAGACTACACTCTGGTATGTCAGACTAAGTGCAGTCATGAAGCTGTTAATGAATATGATTTTAATGCCAATAAGAATCATGTTAATTACACTTTGCCTACTTTAGCTAGATACATAAGATGGCTAAATAAGAACATCTGTGTAAATCTGTCCCAAATGGCAGAGATCTATCAAAAACCTACCCAGTTGTGCTTGAGCTACACAGCCTGAATGCCCATTCACAGTGCAGGCAGCCTACCATTGAACCAGGACATCAGATACCTAGATTTAGCTAAATTTACCAACCAGGCAGCAGCACCAGACCAGTGTAACAATGACAGCTACCATTGGCAGCCACCACAGCCTGCTGTATTCGGTCCCATCGTTCTATTAAAGGTGCTCTATAAGATGCGGCAGAATTTTAGTGCCATTTTATTTTTGTCTCAAATTGTGGGCATCTCTCTTTGATCGGATTGCTTTTTGCCCCCTGAATACATTGTGAAAAAAGTCACAAGTCTCAAAAAAAGTCTCAAAAGACAACACTGTAATCATCAAACGAACACTCAAACAAACCTAAACACACCAAACCACAGCCAACCAATCGACAACAAGATGCTATTTCACTCAGTTCAGCTTATGTCTCCCTGAAGTATCTCTGACCACTTCTTCTATGGTAACTCCGCAATCTTTCTCCCTCTCACTTTGCTTCCCTTGTTGCTTCTGCTCTTCCACCATCATGCACATTCTCCTCACTTGAGGTTAATAATGCCACTGGGTCCCTGTGCTCTACCCTGAGGCCGTGTCTCAATAGGCTATGTCCCCTATCCACCAAACTAGCTTAGTCCTCCCAGTCATATCTTTGGCTCAATGATTCCATCTGTCAACGGCGAACCAACCTCAGAGCTGCTCAAATCTGTCCTAAACAGGTTCCAGGCACTGCTGTCCTCCTTCTCATCTGATGTCACTGCTGCAAAGAAGGCTTTCTATAATGACAAAATTTAGAATGCCAGGAGACTATTCTCAACCTTTAAAACTTTACTCAACCCTCCACCACCACCTTCTGCTACCAATCTGGCAGCAGATACTTTTGCTTAATTTTTCAATGACAAAGCAGCCGCTATCAGCAGGCAGTTTTCTGAACCAGCTGCAAAGGGTACAACTGGACTGTCTACTAGTGCCACCACCTCCAACTGCAGGAGTCCTGCTGCAACAATCACTTTATTTAACCCCCTCACTGAGAACTATGTGTCTAAACTCCTTACTTGCAGCCGTCCTACGGCCCATTGGACCCAATTCCAACTAACCTTTTACAATCCATAGTTCCGACCATCACACATGTGATCAATGCTTCACTGTCAACAGGAACCTTTCCTGCTGCATTTAAGCATGCTCAGGTAACCCCTCACTCAAAAAAACCTCTCTTTCTCCCACTCAGGTTGGAAACTACAGGCCACTCTCTCTCCTTCCATTCCTTACTAAACCATTGAAAGGTGGTCTTCAAACATGTTACAGAATTCTCGAGCCAACAGAATCTACTCAACCCCAACCAATTTGGTGTTAAAAGTGGCCAATTCACTGAAACAGCTCTACTGTCTGTAGTTGAAGCCTTAAAAGAAGCAAGAGCGGAATCAAAGTCCTCGGTACTCATCCTGCTTGACCTATCAGCTGCAATCACAGTCAATCACAGTATTCTACTGTCTATACTGTGAAACATGGGCATCAAGGGCAAGTCGTACCTCACCGGGCAATTGTTCAATGTGTCCTGGCTACCTCCTTGATACAGGAGTGCCCCAAGGATCTGTGTTGGGGCCCCTTTTCTTTGTCATGTATACCACCTTATTGGGCTAAATCATCTGCTAACATGGCTTCTTGTACCATTTCTATGCCGATGATACCCAGCTCTATCTGTAATTCCCACTCGATGACTCAACCGTCTCAGCTCAAATTTCAGATTGTCTCTCTGACATCTCTGCATGGAAGGCCATCATCTCAAGCTGAATCTCTCAAAAACTGAACTGCTGGTTCTCTCTGCTAAACCAACTATTCACCACAACAACTTCATCAACTCTGATTCTTTGTCTCTTGCTTCCTCAGCAGTATCATGGAACCTAGGAATTATGATTGATGACCAGCTAACCTTCAAAGATCATGTTGCCTCTGTTGAGCGGGCCTGACGCTTTTCAATATCAGAAAAATCAGACCATACCTAACCCAACAAGCTGGTTCTCTATGGTCCTCTCACACTTTGACTACTGCAATGCCCTTCTCACAGGACTTCCAGCCTGTGCTGTTAAACCACTCCAAATGATCCAAAATGCTGTGTCCTGACTCGTCTTTAATCGGCCCAAGCAGTGCTGGTCACCCCTCTCCTTACCAAGCTTCACTGGCTATCTCTGGCTGCCCACATCAAATTCAAATAAATGATGCTAGCCTATAAAGTGCTTAAAGGGTCTGCCCCTTCAAGTGCTCTCATAAAGGCTTATGCTACCCCCGGCAACTCCAGTCCTCATGACTGTTGTCTGGCAGTCCCAGCACCTTGCCCAAGGCAAACCAGACTCTGTGTTGTTCCATGCTGGAATGACCTACCAAGCACAATCAGAACAGGGGCGTCTCTGTATAACTTCAAAAAGCTCTTGAAGACCCAGCTATTCAGAGAACACCTTCTGTCCTAGCACTTGGATAACCTTCACTGCACTGCACTGCACTTGACTCCATAGATGCACTACTATCCCCTAGCGCTATCTTTAAGGTTTCTTTGATGTAGCTTGATTTTTATCCTCCTTTGTAAGTCACTTTGGATAAAAGCGTCTGCTAAGTGCATTCATGTAAATCTAAAATGTAAATGGTAGAGGACATGCATTTCCACCCCTACCTTTAAAGAAGTAAAATACGAAAGGGAAATCAGAAATCTAAATACCAGTTGTTTCAGAATCACTTTCAGAAGCCAATTCTATTCTATCAGCTGATATTCCAAGTCTAGCTAAGTCTGGCTCAGTCTGGCTTAGTCTTACTGTTGCTTGTTAGTTTCTCAGCCCTAACTGTACTGCTGTTTGCAGGCCTCCTCCTCTCCTCCTTGACCCATAAAAACACTCCCTCACCCACATGCTGCTCTCTTTCCCGGGGTCTACAGAGACTTAGGCAGCCTCAGCTGTGTGTGCATGTGTGTGTGAGTCTAAAAAGATACATTTCTAGGATTTTCATTCAGAAACATCATTTTTACAAAGCGACACTTGCTGTAAAGAATTTTCACTTTCCCTAATACAACATGTATTTTGTAAATGTATGCCTAAACTTTTGCAGGTGCAACCAAGATTACTTGATTCAATTTAATTTTCCTTCATAGTCCTATGGCTTCTGATCAGACTCCCATTTAGTAATTATTTCTCCTTCACTCACAATATTTTGAAGTAGCTATTTTTATATAAAAGAGAGCTTTTTTGGCTCCAGTGGAGCTCAAAGACCATAAGAGTCTTCAATCATCTCATATCTCTGCCACCATCACTGCATGCGGTGGGCTGCAGCAATCAAACATGATGCTTCTAAACTCCTTGCTCCTGCTACGAAAACACTCTCT
Source organism: Limnothrissa miodon (assembly GCA_017657215.1). Classification (NCBI taxonomy): domain Eukaryota; kingdom Metazoa; phylum Chordata; class Actinopteri; order Clupeiformes; family Clupeidae; genus Limnothrissa; species Limnothrissa miodon. Next base: position 755,231 of record JAGFZM010000011.1, read on the forward strand.
TCTCCTCTCCTCAGCTCACCCTATGAGCTCCCCAAGCAGATGGGATAGGTTTTGTTGTTGTGACTGAACCAATTGTGGGCCAAGCCATAGACCTCATACCATGAGGGACAGCATGAAGATCGCACAGTGCCACGGTGCAAAGAAGATGATGGCAACTGACAATCAGACCGTCTCAACTCAGCAGCGGAGTGGTTACCCCCGCCACTTTCTTGGTAAAGGGCTTCTAGCGAAAGAGCTGCAGGTGTGCTCAGGCTTCCCTGGAGAAAATAAAGAGGCTTGGCGTGGTCGGGAACAGACCCGAGAGCCCATAGTCTTCATTCCACTCCCTGTTGGAGGTGCTCCACCACATTAGCCAGGCTCCCTGTGATCTGACACACAGCGACTGCTCCTCACACCTGCATTATTCATGGCCTTGCTTCTCCACGGATGGAGCACACACACTCCAGTTAGAATTGCAATGAATATTCTGGAATCTGGAGGTTGAGTGTGTGTGTGTGTGTATGTGTGTGTGTGTGTGTGTGTGTGTGTGTG
>JAGFZM010000011.1:757196-780968 GCA_017657215.1 Limnothrissa miodon
CTGTATAGACAGATAATAATGGTATGTATAGATAATGGTATGTATAGATAAATAATATGCGCCTTTTAACAACTGGTCTCCCCAAATATAAATCTGACCTGATTTCATACCACTGGAAGCATCAGACTTCATATCACTTGCTACAGTTCTTCTGCTGTATCCACTGGCAATCTTGGTTGCCAGTTGTTTCACATGAATGAATGTCCTTTATTGTCATAGTCACAGGTACAATGAAATTGAGAGATGTCTCTGGTCAGTGCATCCTAATAAATATAATAAATACTTAAGTGCTAATACAGTAATACACCCAAGCAAGGCCTAAGCCACATACAGACAGTCACCATACGTCCAGTTGATATAACAATCAACAATCAATCAATCATGTAAGCGCATTCAACAAGACAGGTCGCATTGCGTTTAACAGCAAGTGCACAAATGATCAACAGGGGCAAGGAAAAACTCCCTATCAGCATTTTTTGTTTGTTCTCGTTTTGGTAAAGGAAGAAACCTTGGGTTTCTTGTGCTAACCCAACTGCCTAGGGCAAGTTCAAATGTTAAAGTTAAATGTTAAATGGCTGGTGGCAAACCGCAAACACTCTCTAACATTTTCATTTACTGTCTATGTACTTTTTAGATGTTTTGGAATAAGAGGATACCCGTTGCGTCTCTAATGGTCATGAGTACACAGTTCCAAAAGAAGGGAATTGGATGGCGGGTAAAATGCACATTTAGAAGGTAATGGAAAAGATATGAGATAAATTTGACATTATAGGAACTGATTTGAACCACAAAAATCCACCAGTTTTAATACATTATGGAGGTTTCCTCGAAAACAACTGGTAGAGCCATAGACTCTATACCGGCTCGGAATAAAACATTTTCTGAATGAACACACCTTTGTATAGCACCTTTCTACTCCTACGAGCACACAAAGCGCACTTTGCAATGTATGTCTCACATTTACCCATCCACACACAAGCATTCAAAATAGCATATTTCCACTATTCTATTTTACAAGCACAAGGTGCCAACCGGTAGCAATTTGGCGTTCAGTATCTTGTTCAATGACACTTCGATGGGGTCAGGTGGAGCGGGACTCAAACCTACAAATCTCCAGTTGCCGAAAAGCACCTCTACCACCTGCACTGCCAACATTTCAACATTTTCAAAATAGCACATTTTCAGTATTTCATTCTCAGTATTTTACACACAGTGTGTATTGATTTTCTTAGTGATTCCCATCACCTTGGATAAACCAAGCCGACACTTTCTGAATTATATGGATGTGTATGTGTGTCACATACATTTGTACTTATCCTCCAGATGTCCTGTGGAGAGCGAGAGGAGGCCAATCTTCATGGACTGTGTTTGTATCTTCCCACTCCTTCCCCTACAGAGAAAAATGACCTTATGAAATAATTCAAAGCTTTTGTTGAACAGCACTTAATTTATTTTTATGAGGATTGGGTTTATCCTGTGGAACATCTTTTTTATCAAGGTGCCCCTTAAAATGCGTATGTGCAACAAAATCTGACACATTAGCACAATAGCCTTTTGACAGTAAACTACAACCATAGATTACATCTTTAAACATGCCTGGATTATGCATAATGATGTTGCATGTTGGTGTACTTTATAGATTAGTGATAATAGTAAAGATTCTTTCTGTTTTGCTGTGGTACTGTATGCAGCTATAGATACACAGTCAGCATAACTCTATTGATTAATCTGTAGGCTAATGTTTGCAAAATGTACAGATGTTCAGCAACCTACAAACCTAGGAAGGTCTTAATATTTTAGAAGAATGATCCAGTATAGTGTCTAGAGAGCAGAGGAGCACGTACGCATCGTAGACATTCAAGAGCCAGTTGAGGCACATGTCCACACATAGGGGCGCGTTGACCAGGTCAGGATGCTTCTCTTCCAGCCTGCTGTAGATGGACCCAAGGCAACTCACAATATCACCTATTTCCAGGAACTCTCCATTCTTTGTCAATTGGTGCTGATCAAAGACACTTTGGGCCATGCCAAGGTCTAACAGGTCCACTGCAAATACACACACACACACACACACACACAAATTTTACCACAAAATCTCATTTCTAACCCTTTTCCCCCAACATCCTAGGGGACCTTCCTTTAATGATATTCACTCAAAGCTTATTAATGAAAGTTATCCGAGCATAACCCAATCACAAGCAGTGCACGTGGGAAAGGCTGAATGGATGAATCCCCATTTTCTCGCTAGCCTCCCCGTGTTCTCTAATTAAAAAGTCCTGTTGCAGCCGGGACTCCTTAATGTGACAGCGCTCTGGATCGCCGAGTCCAGCTGCCAACCACAAAGATCTTTGATGGGTAGTTGAAGGGAGATGTTGGCAAGTTCATGTGTTTATTCAATAAAGGAGACAATATACCACTCTAGTCATTATGATTTGTGTAGTAAGAATATCACACTTCAGCTTTTTTTTTACTCTTTTATCAGTCTAAATACAGCAACAGCAACAATCTAACAATACCTTTAACATCTTAAAATATAATGTTTATTTCTCCTCTCTTTTATAACCAGGTAATGTAGTCCCACAGTTCTTTTGAATAATTATGTAAAGTCTGGCAAAGAAAACAATTTAATAAGCAAAGCTACTGTATGTCCTGTAGCTTTGTACTCTGTGCTTTCCCTCCAAACCCGACTCGCACTCTCTCTCTACTGTGAGTGCCTCAGCGAGGGTGCTGACTGGATTGTTTTTCACCTGCTTAAGTGATTTGCAGGGACTCATGGAGGCTAATGGAGGCTGCTGCTCTTAATGACGTGCCAAATGCTTCTTCATATATATATTTGCTGCGGCTATGTGTTATATTTGTCTGCCTGTTTACTGTTAATCTGGGTGCATGAGTTGTTGCGACGCCTTTGGGCAGTTGCTGCGTGATCTTTGTCGTGACCAGAGTCCCCCTGTGTCTAAAGGCCTTATATACGTGATTGCACATATCGATTGTGTTGCAAGCTGTTATATTTGCTTGGAAGAGCAAAGCTTGGAAGCACCACTTACAGCAAAGGGCCTTCTGGAGCCTACGGGTCTTCATTGCTGTGCGGTAGGCGGAAAACCTCACGTGGTTCAGGTCAGCTAGGGGGCAAACATCACAGAAAAATGTAGAAAAAAATAAAAACAGTACTAACATCTGGAATTATGTGGTCAATTCATGGTGGGCTGTCTTATAGTGTTCAGTTAAGACAACTGGACTTCTTTTTGAGCTTGAAGACGTTTCACTTTCCATCTAGAAAACTTCATCAGTTCTTGACTGGAGATGAGAATGACAGGAGTCCACGCCATGCATATACGGTCTCACGAAGATTCACAAAGGGGCATCCCACAGAACCATTGTGAGCAGCATCAACTCTTTCATGGACAGGAAAGAGTAATGGGAGGAGAACTAAGACCCTATCCAACAAAAAGAAGAGTGACAAAAGAACCACATGGTGGTCCCCTACATATACTTGTAAGGGATATACATATCTGGATTATCTGAGAGACTAAAAAGAACTTTTAGTAAGCACAACATCCCAGTCTACTTCAGGGAACACCTTAAGGAAGGGATTGGTTCACCCCAAGGAAGGCACAACCCTCAACAATGTGGTCTATGCCATACAATGCAGTGAAGAATGCCCAGATCTGTACATTGGAGAAACTAAACATACGCTCCACAAACGCATGTCCCAAGATTTGGCTGCCACTCTACACCTGGGCATGTCTCTACTGGACCCTGTGATGGGTGATTCTTCTGATCCTTGATCACATGATAAAGGGGTGTGGTCTAGAGTTCACACCCACAGAGCCGGAGATTTAACTCCTGTAATTTGTCAGAACCGATGAAGCATAACTGAATCTGCAGCACAAATCTAGAACATAGGATTGTAATAAATAAAAAAAAATAAACTGTTCCTTGGCAGACCCTTCAACTCACTTCAAGTCCCTGTCCAGAAATGTAATCTCATGACCATAAGTGCACCAGTGTGTTGTGGAATATTGAAGCCTATTTGTGTGATGCTCTGCACAACTGACACAACTTCCTGGCTGTTGTAGGGATATATCTCATTCCACACATTCAGGCATGCTCTGCTTCTATATGGGTGCTATCCTGCTGTAGCTATTAGCTGTAGTTATTTACAGCGGTCCCCTGCCCACCAGCAAGTCGGGTTATTGAAAGGCACAGCACAGACAGTGCCAGAGTCAATTACAAGGAGGAATCATCACTGTCAGGATTATCCCCATCACTGAGCACAGTCATTACTCAAGCCAAAGCTGTTGCAGGATTGAGTCTATAATTCAAAATCCTATACTCACAATTCGATAGTATTTTCATATTGCATTTGTGTTACTGGTTTATTTATTATAACTGTTGTTTATTACCAAATCAACTTGTTTGATTTCTTTTTGTTTCCTAAGAGTATGACCCCCCCCAAAGAATATTTCTAAACATGACCCTCAAATGCTTCTGTAATTATATTCAATTAACAAAGCAATAAATCTCTACTGTAAAATGTAAACATAGCTATATGAATTAAAATTATTTCTTAAATGAGAAGAGAGATAACATTGACAACAGTGGAAAATTGGACACATTTTTGTAATTGATTAGGTCGGTTGTTGTGAATGGACACAGGACAATTTGACCAAGAGCATTTTACATTGCTAGCACAACACCATCTGCAATAAAAAATAGTAGCCTATTATATCAGTTTCGTTCATAACTAGATCATTATTTACAGAGTGTTACTAATGCATTCTAAGCATCTGTTAACTGTTACCAAAATGGGTCCATGTCAGAAAGACCTCACAGTGGATGAGGTGTCTACTACCGTTCACATAAAGACATGTCTGTGAATGTGGGTGTGTTACAACGTTGTTGATGGGAGTTGAAGGTTGATGTGAGTTGTAAGTACAATAGTTGTAAGTTGTAGTTGGGGGAATGTGTACACAGTTTTTCAAACCAATCCTGGTGCTGTTTAACTACAAAACTAGCCAAGGTCATTGGTAGGTATGTTGTAACTGTACATTAGCAAATGCTATTGTAGTCTTTAGGCTGTGTTTTTTTTAATGGAGAATTATAATCGCCTTATAATAGCCTTATTGTTGTAGGCTTATTCACCCCAAATACTTGCATGGAAAAATCATACCCATTGCAACTATGAGCAGAAGAGCATATACTGTCATAGTCAAGAATCTAAGAAAGTTGCGCACAAAAAAAGTCTCAAGCCACAGAGCAAGCAGTCAAGCAAGCAGTCAAGCCTTTGTCCTGGTGGACTACTGCTGTGAGGGAGAACAGCTAGCTCAGCAAAGATGAACTTTCTCAAAGCTGATGTCTGACATGCTTGTCAGCCAGCTCACACCATTTAAAGTAAATTAAGTTATTATTCTACATCTCGACAAAGTAACTGGACCACTTCAAGGCCCACATAGCATAGGAAACAGAAATCATCTGGGCACGGCAAATAGACCCGTTAATACACACATTGGGCGTAAAAGAATTGTTACTTTGACACAAAAGTTCTTTAACTGCAAATTAGCATAATGAAACCAAACCCTGACACAAAACTGGGGTTGCAGAACTTTAAACATTCTCAAAAAAAGAACAAATAGAGTGATATTTACTTCAGAGCTGTATGATCTGATATTCATTCATGTCAGCTTAATGGGCTTACCCATGGACTCCAACAGCTGTCTTACTTTAGGATGGTCCCAGGTGGTTGTCTGCATCTCATGACTGAAAAGTAATATGCAAAAGAACAAGATAAAAAAAAAAGCTAATATGTTCAGGTTTTTAGATAGACTTTGTTCATATTCTTTTGCATAATTTCTAAATCATGAGTTCTTTAATATCTGGTCAACAAATAGCATATCCTATTATGTTATACATCAACATAACACCATACAAAAAAGCTAAATTATTAAGTTTTGTATGTGATGATTTTCCTCTACGTAGGAGTCTGGATTCTGAAAATCATTTCTTAATTTACCTAAATGTCCTGATTGATCCACCAAATAAAAAACTTGCTTTATAATGTTTTAGTGGACTGCATTGTCATTTATGGACACAGACTAAAACCGATCGTTGGGGAAAATAACAGCAGTGCTATAAATTAGGGCCATGGGCTGGGCCTCGACTCCAGGGAGATTTATACTTTACCGAACCCAGACGCCACATGGCTGGGCGCTCTGGCTCTTCAGCTGGGAGTTGTCCTGACCCCTGATTAACCCTCAGTTTTAATACCTTTGCGATGAACCAACCATTTTACACGGCGTAATAAAACATCACTCAGAGACAACATATTCCTTCATAAAGCATTGCATACATTGAGTATTGTTGTGGATAGCTTTTTTGCCATAGTAAAAGATGTTTTAGTCAAAGCCGTGTGGGTTAACGACAGCAATGACACTGCGAAACACGGTGGCTGCCCTGGCAGCACATGCTGTAATCCTCCCTGCTGCACAGCAGTATGGTGAGATGGATGAGGGGGGGGACAAAGGTAAGAACTCACTTGATGTAATATGGAATGTTGTTCTGGGTTACTGCCCGTTGCCAGGGGAACTGCACCGAAGCTGTGAAAAAGAAATGAGTTTACAAGTATTTATGGGAGACAGAGAAAGTTCCCCTTCATTTTAATCCATACTTAAAATTGACAAAATTTGAAGAAACTGCTACAGCCTGAATTTTATCCATGATTCGACTATAGAGGGTGTGAGCTAAATAAATCGGGAAGCCTGAGTTATATGCAAGTAACTCAACTCACTCTCACATATCTTTCAAAGCAAGGGGTAACAGTTCAATGTTGTCTGATGGCTTGTGAGGAGCATGAGATCAATGCACTGAACTAAACAGCATCCTCTTTCACCACCACCGATGACTTACATAACAATAATAAAGTTATTTAGAGTTGTCTACTATTTGGAGGTCAGATCAACAGTCGGCACTGACAAGACATGATGGCTGTTCTTCCATCAACTTTCCTGGCCTGGAGCCTGTGTGTGTAGGCTCCTGCTCCCCTTTCGGCGACAGAGCGAGAGTATTGATTAGCCTGCACATGCCAGGTATTTGTATGCACAGCACCCAATGCCGACTAATCAATCTGCCTGTCATGTCGCAGGGCGGCTTTGGGTAAACAGAGGACATGCGTCATTTCGTTTCTGAGAAGATATAAATGGGGAAGGACACGGGCCTGTTAGTGACACTGTGCATCAAAGACTTTATACAGTGCACTGGTGAAGGCAGAGCTCTTGACCACCAGTATTTACCTGCCCTAGCATGCATTGTCTGTGTTTAAACTTTCTGGCAAAGTTGTCTTCTGTCTTCTGGCAACAGAATTGAACCTGCATTCGTCATAACCTGCATTAGCCAGCTTCATCTGATATCTGTAGCCTCAAGACTAAAATAGCTGCATTAAAACTCACACCAGCAAATATAATTACAGTGTTCTCTATAAATACTGGCATGCCTGGAAAAACGAGTCAAAAGTGGACTACTAGGAAAAAAGTAGAATAAAAAACAACTTTTCAAAAGGATTTATTGCCAGTATCTCAATGCCCATCTTAAGGAGTAACATAATCAACTAAAGAAAACACAATGCGTAAGAAAAATATATATATATACAGGGTTCCCGCGGGGTCTTAAAAAGTCTAAAATTCAAAAAGTGAAATTTAAGGCCTTAAAAAGTCTAAAACATGAAGGTCTAGGTCTTAAATTTAATTGACCCAAGTCTTAAAATTATTTCCTCCGTTCATTTAAGCATTGTTCACTGAAAAAATCAAAGAGTTTTCAGAGACAGTTGATAAGAACATGGGCAAGTGTATATTTAACGAGACCTGGCTGGATAACAGCGAGTTTTGCAGCTGGTTTGCAGCTGGCTCGCTGCAAAATATGCAAGAAGAATCTACAGTTAGCGTCATTGGGCGTAAAGGCACTGGAGTCCCATGCCAAAGCTGATAAACACCAGCTTGCCAGCTTGTTCATCAATAAAAATGAAATGTTTTGAGAATATCTGGGATCATATGAATGTTTCGATCAATGTGTTGTGTTGGTCTTAATTTTCTAACATAATGGTCTAAAAAGGTCTTAAAAAGGTCTTAAATTTAACTAACGGAAACCTGCAAGAACCCTGTATATAATATTTCCACAAATGCACATGTGCCATAACTAGCACCTCACATTTTGTACATCGTCAATAACATTGTCAACAACAACACAACAACAACGTTTGTACCTTGCAAGTAATACCCTTTGCTAAAGTGTTAACCATCTGTTTAGAGCCCCAAAGTTCAAGGGACTGAAGCTACCATGGGATTTTGGGATTACTGACATGTTTTTTATGGAACTCATGGTGCCATCCACCATAATCATTTGAGGCACACATACTGTAGTTCAGTCATAGTTCATTTCAGTCTTAGTGAACAATGATGTCATGAAGATAGATAGATAGATAGATAGATAGATACTTTATTGATCCCCAAGGGGAAATTCAACTTCTGAAGTCCAAAGACACTTTAACTAACTTGGTCAACTTAGTTGGCACATTAACCAGTTACACTGTTATTCATCATCTTTTCTGTCTGCAAAAAATTATCATGTCTTTTTGTTGAAAATATTTATTTCATTTTGATGCATTGTTTTGATGGCGTTTTCTCCAGTTAAATTGCTCTTTTAAGTTTGATTTTTCCATTTTCATTGTAAAACTATTTATTTTATTCTAGTGTTGTTTTATTTTCATAAATTGTGGTAATAATTATCGAAGGCATTGAATCTAGGGAAGACAAATTCAAATACTTACTTAAAATGTTAAACCAGTTGAACCTAATGCAGTTAAATCAATGATTGATTAAGATTCTTTATATTATTAAAATTATTAGTAAGATAGAAAAGCTGTGCCTACTGGACAGAAACTCCTGGGATAGAGATGTCGCCTGCAGTGGCCTGATGGGTGCATTTCCATTTTCTCCCTGATGACAGTCAAGGAGAGACAGAAATTACTTTCCAAATCCTCAACACATGTAAGCAAAGAGGGCACAGCACACACAGAAGAACAAATGCTGTCATCGTCTGGTAAAAACAAAGAGAAAAAAAGAGCTGCGTTCAAAATGGCTATCATCGGCTGAAAGAGAGAGGCGGAAGGCTGAAAGGTTGAAAGTGACGATGATGAATACTACTTATGTGGAGGTGAAGGCAGGCCTCTGGAGGTGCCTATGATGAGACAGCCAGACACCTCCAATCGACTAGACAGGACAGATCCCAATGTGGGTCGGGTCAGAAAACTCCAAACTGGTACCACAAAGGTGTCAAAGAGACATCAGTAAACCCACCGCCACCACACCCACCAAGTGACCACATAATGCTTCTATTACGCAATGTACCATACATTCTTTTGAGGGAAAAATTCAATGATCTACGGCCCAGTTTAGAGAACTATTGGCCCTGGAGACTGAGATGGGTTTGTCTGTGCTATAGAGCTAAGTCATCTCCAGGGAGCTGAACGATCTGTGTCCTCCAAACTTCCTGAATCAATGGAGAAGGTCAGTGTGCTGCGGCAGCCAATTGTCTTGGGGCCGTCTGAGCCACACACTGCATCAAAACTGCCAGACAAGGACATTAAATAATGTATACACATATAGGAAACAATGGGTTAGCCTTCACACTCAGACATCACATGCAGGGATTTTGAAAGCATCCAGTGCTATCCTTTCAAGTATTACTGCCCCTGATGCATACATGAACTTTACTAAGATCTCCTGCCCTTAATGATGACTTGGTGGATGCATTCACACTGACCGGAGGGACTTTCCAGCGTGTGCTCAAGTTGTGCAGTTCTATGGAGGTCCCAGGGCTGAGCTGAACAGCAGGTGTTGGGTTCTTTCTCACTGCTTGCATTACACAAGTACTGAGGTCAGTCCCCTCCACGTGTCCCTTGAAAAACAGAAGGCAGCATTATTTGTCAATCCGATGGTCAATCTGATGGCTTAGGTTGCTTTTAGCTAGCCCAAAAAAGGCCACTGCCACTGATATGTTTTTGGCACCATCAGAAAATGCATTTTGATTAAAGTTATAGTCAATCTACTAAAACATCAGGCTTGTTGTGTTTATTTGCCTTATCAGGAAGCTCCTGATTATGTTTTTATTACTGTGATTAATTGCAACCTTAAGATGTTTTTAAACTCACAACAGAGTGTTCATAGGATTCCAGATCAGGTCCATCGGGTGAGACCCTTGCGGAGGGAACGTCTACACCTCCTGCCTCCTCGCCCTGGTTCAGGCTTAGCTGCAGCCGGTCCACAGCATCCTGGAGCTCTTGAAGTCTGCCCAAGGCCCAGTGCAGTTGCTGCTGCCAGCCCTGCTCCTGCTCTGGAGAAACCTCTTGCCCCTGCACTGCCCTGGTTGGCCACAGGGGGCACTCCTCATCATCAACATCTGAAAAAGTAGGATGGGCTGGGGACAAGGGATCAGCTGAGAATCAGTTGATCCAGGTCTTGGAGCACAGCAATTAACCACAAATACAAAAATGCATCATGACCAGCAATAGATGAAGTTGTAGCATCTGTTACCACAATAAAGTTGTAGCATCCTTTACACACACACACACACACACACTCACATACAATCCACTTCTTCTTGCGCTTCACTTTCCCAAGGACATGATTATGCTTCTGGCAATGACAAGGTTGTGTGGAAGAAGGACAGCGGAGAGTGAGACTGGACAGGTGGACACACCTGGAGTTGGTTGGCTTTCAGTCTGTCCCTCGTCAGCCTGTGTGGGCAAAGCCATCAGGGACAGCCACACCTGGTCTCTTGAGCTGTCATTGTCTTGGTCTCTTGGAGTGAATAAACCCTACACTCAAACACAAACAAACACAGGCACACACACAGGCAAACAGGCACATAAACACACACACACACACACACACACACACACACACTAAGGACATAGTCAGAGACAAGCAAACAAACACGCACTCACACACTCACTTCAGTTTCAGGTTCACATGATTTCCAAAAATGCATTTCAATAATTTGTGTAAATGGTGCAGACTGTATTTGGGTCAGAAGAGATTAATCATTCTAATTTCTTTGACAGAGCAACTATGTTGTACAAATCTATGTTTACATCTGAAAGGACCAAGGCAATACTGGCTTATGGTCCTAGCATACGAACACCCTTGGCCTCTCTCTGTGGTCAAATTCATCACATCACTCTCTTCCACCGAGTGATGTTTAGGCTGGGACACCAAAATACATTTCTATGGTAAATAAGCAAAAACAGACGTTTATGTCTGGAAGATAAGAGTCTCTTAATATATGAAGTTAATGGCTGATAGCCAAAGAAAAGAAATAATTTCCTATAGAAACCAAATTCTGAACAGCTTTTTATTAATGTGACCTTGACATAGAACAGAGCAGCACAAAGAGACTGTGGCTTTGTGGTTTTACTTTATGGGCAGCATCAGGCACTAGTTTGATAATAGTCCCTCTATGTATTGGTATGTTTCTACGATAAGCCACAACATTGCTGATAAAATCAAATTTGGACAGAGCAATTCGGAACTTCTGGAAGATTTAGGAGGGGGGTTGAAGCATCACTTACAGTGTTGTCTGTGAGGCAGGGTCAGCAGTTTCTCCCAGGCAGGTGGTCCGGGGGGATTTAAAGTTTCGCACTCAGGGCACAGACCACACTACATTTCTCATCATAGGAAGTCACCCGCCAGAGCAATTCCAGTGCACTTTGGCCGCAAATGTGTTAACTTTCCACACCCCATTCCATATTTTTACTGTATGTTTTACTCATTTAAGTTTGAGACCTATTTTCTAAAACCTCAAATGTTTTACTCTCTCCAGTCTGAATACATTTTGAATGAAACTGGTATTATTTATGAGAGAATCTTAGAAACTCACACTATGGGTCAAAAAGGATAGAACGCAGAGCTTCTTAGGAATGCTCAACACATATTTGTCTGTTTGCTGAGGATGTGCTGAATCCTCTGAACATCTGACCTTTTCCCAGCTCCCTGAACTACACTTGTTCTGTTTCACTGGTGACTGTCGATGGTGCTGCACCTCACAACATACAATGGTAACATGGGCGGTAGAGAAACAGGTGATCTCTAAACGAGGAGTGTTTATCTTCTACATAGGCTGTAGCAGGAACATTCATTTGAAATTTAGCTAAAAACTATTAAATCTGCTTTTTGGATCCCATACACATTCCAGATCATATCCAGTAGTGTGAGCAGGCAGTTGAATTCTGACATTCCCTAGGATGTTTACCACAAGTTCTTTTACATGCCACTCATGTTTTGGAGTGCATTTACATTTTGCAACCATTTGAATTTTAGACACTTTTGTTTTGCACGCTCTGACAGAGCATAGTATAATCGGTTGCCATCAGCGAATGAGCTTTCTTCCAGAGACCACAGCAAGAACGTTAGCAAGTTGTTTATGCCCTACGGTTTTAAGCCTGTGTTTTCAAGTTAAAAAGTCACAAAATATAATATAGACAGGATTTTTATGTCTTATACCCAGGCTTTACCAGCTGTGCAGAGAATTTAAAAGTGTGCTAAAAACAATAGAGAATGTACATTACACACAGAGACATACTTATTCAAAATGCTCAGTTTTGGGAACTAAAATTCTAATTGTGAGCACAACAGATTCTGCAGGGGTGAGAGCAAATTTCCAGTCAACTTCGGCGAGTTCTCTGTACACACGGCTGCAGAGGCGAGGAACCGAAAAAGGTTAAATTGCCTAAGCACACTGTCCCTAAGGTGAATCCGGCTTAAGGTTACCACCTGCATCATAAGCAATATGTTCACCAGCCATTAAAATCATTACTTTTTTCTCACTGCCTGATAGCAAGGATATAATCCCAGTTCAGCTCAACCTCATGATCCTTACAGTCTACAGACAAACCCCTAACAGTTTTTTAACTAATAACTATAACTCTAACTTAGTGGAGAAGAAAAGGAGATTATAAAAAATGTGCATGGGAGGAAAAATTAAACATCCACTCAAAAAAAGCCTCAGTAAAAAGTCTGATAAAAGCATAAATTCAAATGAAGATGTTTAAAGGCTGCTTGTTTATCTGGATGGGGGCCCAGTCCCTGAGTTGGAGACGGAGCTCTGGATTTTATGTTCCTTTTGTGATCTCACAGTTTCAGCTCAATACCGTACAGTAAATTCATTTGCTTAAAAGGGAAGCACATTCTGGTGATTACCTGCAGCAGCTTTTAAGAAAATCTGAAAAAGAATTTGTCAATGTTGTATTAGCCCATTAAAATCAAATAAAACATCAGTTGGCAAAAATGATGATTTAGCAAAGATTGCTTGTTTTGTAATACAAACTATTTGATTTATTGCAATACTCACAGTTCAGTAAAATTGGAAACATTGTAAATAAATGTCGCTCCTTGGCATCCTACTGTGACTATATGATGTTAAGGAATTGTCACTGAGCCAGCAATGCCTTTCATTCTTTTGACTAAGGCAATTGGATGGAGGAGTGTTCATTGTTTGCATTCCATCAGACAGACCCCACCCCCCCTCCTTACCAGAAATGCTGTGGGCAGCTAATAGAACTGAGAGGGGAAGGAGGAGGAGGAGGACAGAAGACTTCAGTTTTTTTCTGCCGAAGTATGTTGACCAATGTGAAGGTGATGAGAATTGAAATTATATTAGCATGTTAGGTCATTAATAGCTTACAGCTTAGTCACTCAAGCATAAAGGACTCATAAATCACGGTCACTTTATTTCCCATCTCTGTTCTCCCTCCCCTGCCTTTTTGCCCTAATGTAGCTTTTATTGCTTAGGTGATGCAACCCTCCAGTTTCAAACTAAAATAAATCTAAAAAAAATATCTTATTTCCTTATCACTTGTGCTGCATTGTCTGCATTCAGACATCGGTGCACTGACCTTGCTTGGGTCCTGCTGCTGTTGCTGTTGCCCGGGAGCTGCCTCTCCTGAGAGCCTCTGACCAATCAGCTCCTCGTCCTTCAGCTTCAGCCACGCCCATAGCTCTTCCAGAACGGCCATCAGACCTGCCCACTTTTCCACGCCGCCTTCCTGCTGCACTCTGGGAAACGGGTAAGGTCACTTGTGCTCTTTTTCCAAATCAATGATGAGAATATTATTACCGGAGGCCAAGCTCCAAGGAACAGATGTCCCCATTAGGAGTGAACAAACTCCGGCCTATGGGAGAACATATACCTGCTGCCACTGGTGCTGTCCTTGCATCCCTCCTCTGACTGCTGCAGGATGAGGGAGTGCTTTTGGAGGTCATTTGTTCTGTCCTTAATGATGTTGTCATGAGCATCTATATCAGCTTGAATGTCCTGAGAACAATGAAAGTTGATACTGTATGAACAGAACAGTTATTGTAGTAATACACATTGTGTACCAGTATGCACCTGGCCACCTGCAGAAATCAACAAATAAACAAACATACATACACATACTCACACACACACACAAACACAAACAGTTTCACCCTAGCATCCGCAGCCAATGGACAAGATATTTCCCCAATTCATTCATTTGAAGAGAAACACTGGAATAGAGCCGAGAGAGTCAGACCTCTCTCATCTCCTTTTATTGTCTCTTAATGACAGGTGGCATGGCCTCTGCACACCTCTTAAGGTAACTGTGATCACTTGGTGTGCCAGCAACTCTAGCATGTCTACAAGACCTTTTAGTTAGTTTCTATATTGATCAGAGAAACTCACCTTAGTGTGTCTGTGATACCTGTGTGTGTGCATCTGTGTCTGCTTTTGTCAGACAAGACAGACACCTCTCAGCAGGGTCTGAGTTGCCCATAAAAGGTTGGTCTGACTCTTCCCTGCCCAGAGTGCTGACGTTTCATTTGCAATTATTTAAAGGGAGCGCCAAGTGCTGTTACTGACACCAGGCAGCCTGAAGGGGAAAAGAGAAAAAGAACAAGGGATCGATACCTCCCAAAGTGAGTTATCCTGAAATCTCTCTCAAGTTCAAGCAGTGCAATTAGCGCATATTCTTCTAATTTACGAGCTACAAAACGAAACTTTTCCTCCTTGAGACTTGGTGTGAATTTCAGACTCTTCTAAAAAGCCGCTAAAAGTCCTTATCGGAAATGTTTCTTTTATGGCGCCACAGCTTCATCCTTTGCACTGGCACTCTCCTGTGAGAATGGCTGGATTTGGACTGGATGTGTCTCCCTGCACACTCACACACACACACACACACACCCTCCATTATGATTGTGATTTATCATGAGACAATTGGTCCGGACAACTGGTCGGGCCAGTAAAAATGTCTTCTGGCCAAGCACGTCTCTTGAGTTCATCTTATATCACTTTTTCTCTTTTTCTCTTAAACTCACTTTGTTTCACCAGCCACCACTGTCATGGACAGGGTGCGGTATGACCTGCATGTCTCTTGATTTACTTCCCCGGGGAGGTCTGGATAACTGACTGGACTCACCGGAAGGAGGGAGTGCACAGAGAGTGGCGATTGAAATGCTTTCTCCACACAACCCAGAGAGGGGAAAAAAAACTTGAAGGATTTATATGCCTGAGTCCATTAAGCTGCCAATACAGTCTTGCCATCATCTAGGCACTCACTGCCCTCACCAAACAATGCATTTCCATTTAACTATTTGGACACATTGACACACAAATGCACCACAAGCACACACATACACACACAGAAATATACAGTATGTATACACCCAGGAGTGGATCTTAATGAGTGGTCACTTAAAAAATGCACCCATAAAAATGTACTCTGGCCGTTAGTAATGTAAAGACGGCAGAGTTGAGGCACTGGAAGCTCTGCCCTACATTAAAAGTAGCCAATGGCATTGTTGGACACAGTATGACTGGTTAGCATTTTGTTTACTAGTTGTTTACACAATAACATTTTAAGTCAGTATGAACCCTCAATCTGGAGTTTTGGATATCTCCTCATTCATTTTTATAATCCCAAATAGCTGCCGTTAGGTGTCTCCACCATGTGATAGAAGGCACACACATAATCTGATAACACGCTACTCACATACTTATTGAACAACTGGATATTGCTGTGCGTGTATTTGTGTGTGTGTGTGTGTGTGTGTGTGTGTGTGTGTGTGTAAACATAGGCGCCCTGTAGGTTAGACACTTCACTTCTATTTTCACATCCACTAGCGGAGGCCTTGGCTTTTCTACTATGTACTACTCATTGGCTTACTGTGTTTTTCAATTCAATTCAATTCAACTCAATTTTATTTGTATAGCACATTTTACAAAAGACATGTCTCATAGCGCTTCACAATAAAGAGCACCAATGAGCAACAGTGGCAAGGGAAAAACCCCTATCATCATTTTTGTTTGTTTGTTTTAACTTGTTATGGTATAGGAAAAAACCTTAGGCAGTTCCGACGACTCAAAGGGCTAACCCAACTGCCAAGGGCGGGTTTTCAGTCTCTCAAATGGTGATTAGTCTATGGTATTAATAGGTATTGACCATAGAATTATCATAGTAATCCTAGGATGAAGGCGCACATAAAAAAAATCATTGTGTTAATATGGCAACATAACCGTCCCAGGATATAGTCCCATATCATCAGGTGGAGTCAAGCCATAGGACCAACTGGAAGCTGTGTCAATCATGTCAGGGTCGTCTGTGGAGCTGGAGGCAGTCCACCCAGGAGGTTTGAGACATAGAATCAGGCAGTGACAGGCAGGGGTGACCCCCAGCAGGGTGGTATTTGCAGGGACTGTGGAGTGGGTTGAGGACCATCCAGGAGGTGAGTGGCGCAGGGAGACAGGGATGCCCTTCAGCAGGGTGGCATAATTGAGTTGGTTGGGCACCAACCAGGAGGTAAGAGGCGCAGGACCAGGCAGGGGAAGGCAGGGATGACTCTCAGCAGGGTGGTAATGGCATTGAAAGGCAGAAGAAGGAGATGAGTTAGAACAGTGTCCATAAGATTTCAGAGATTTTGTGTTTGTGTGTTATATTGCATGTGCATGCATGTACAGATGCATGCAAATGCATTGTGCAGGACAGATGAACCATCAGAGGAGGCGCGGTTTAAATGTGAATGAATTTGGTGACATTGGCTCTCTGAATATGGCTGGAGAAGTACATTTCTTTTTAATTGTTAGATTATATGTTCCAAAAGTTGCATCATATGTTACCCTGTCTTTTGAACTTCCAAAAACGCCATTGTATGAGCTGGTTGTATAGGCTGGTCACCTCTGAGGATTATATACTGAAGCCAGTTACAAGATTCCTTTTGGGCAATTTAAAGATAGGGTTCCTTGTCACATTGAGATATATCTAAATAGCCAGGAGGTGACTGAGCTGACTTGTTATGCTTGTAGTACGTGCTGTACTATAAGATGAGTCTTCTGGAGTGGATAAGCCTGTTTTGTACTTTTCAAGGGCTGTTATCACCAAATCTTTAAGTAGAGTTTAGTGTTACAGGCTTACAGTCTTGGGATTTGTCATCTTCATGGAAAGGCCAGTGTAATAGCTGACACCATGTGGAGAAAGTGAGTTTCAGTTGGAGGATAGGGCATGCTACAAAAAAGCGTATTACCCATGGTGACTGTAGTGAGGGAGCTCATTTATGCCTACTGTTATAACGACTGTGACTCCTGATTGACTTTCTGAACAGAAGCCTATACGAGGCTATAGTCAATCAGGAAATTACACAATAGTACATCATCATTTCCGACCCCCTCTCTAAATGTTTTCAAAATGTTTTTTTTTTTTCTAAAAGAGTCTATTGGTCTAAGCAGGAACTTGTCAAATCATGTTTTAAGCCTTTTTTTTATTCCAAGTAAGCCCTTCCACAATGTAAGATATCAGTACACATTTAACAACATTTCTTATGTCTAGACAGGAAATGAAATTGTTTGGGTAAAGAGCACACAGTTTATACAACAACAAATGTACAGATTATTGTCTATCTTGTACAAATATCTTATTTTAGAATACATCTATCAGACAGTGCATTTCATGTACAATGAGTTAATTGTAACAGACGTCCTATTGACTGGTTTTGTATTCAACTTCTTTGGGAAGTTTTGTATATTATTGTGCAACCTCAGCTCCAGATGAGTCTTCTGAGTTTTCTCCTGCCATTGATACCCATTTGCAGTGAAGTGTTCAGATGTGATGCATTTTTGTGTGTTTTAACTCAATATCAAAATTGCTGTTTGAAAGAGATGAATTGAAAAGTATAAAAAACACAATTTTTGCAGTGCTATGGATATGGACAGAACAGGTTTTACATCTGAAGTCTTCAATAAAGGCACAGACATTATCCTTAGATCAGGAATGTCAAATTTAAGGCCCAGGGATGAATGGGGTCCTTCATATAATTTCCTGTGAACGATTGAAAAAGCTTGAAAATAAGTCAGAACACAGACACAATTGTGCTTGTGATGGTCAGAAACACAGAGGATTATGCATTTTTGACACTCAACTGCTTATGGTCACACCTATAGACAATCTATAGTGGCCCTCTGAGGACAATCCTAATCCTCAGAGTAAAAATTAGTTTGAGATCCCTGCCTTAGAACCTGCCCTCTGTGAGTGATTTGCTTGTGCCTCTGTTTCATGAAAACCTTTCCCTTATCTCTGACTGCCTCATGAGACTGCATGATTCAAAAAGCCAGACGTCAGACAAATGCTGGTCTCTGTTTATCTAAGATGCCCATTACCATCTTAAAATGCCGCATTTAGCCCCCCTGAAGGCCAAAGTGTAATGAGTCATTTACAAGAATGATTAGCAGTCTGCAGCGACCTCTCACTGAGCAGTTCTTACCCCGACAAATGTCAGAGAGAAATTGCACATCACCATTTTGCTAAGACTTGATTGTTTTTTTTAATGCCTTGTGTAATTTGTTCCTTATCAAGCCCACACCGCCTCAGGGCAGGACGCATGGGGCCACTTTGATATCTCTACCCGTCCACTGGCACCTGCTGCTCTACAAACTTTTCACCAAACTTCTTTTTTACACCCCTACTCCCTTAAAGGATTCCTAGAATTCAAAACCACATTTACGTTGTTCCTGTTGAGTTTAGGCTCCGAGTGGTGTCTAAGGACCACACCAAAAACTTCACCGCCTTCTCCCGCCTGCTTTCGTATGCAAATTCAAAGCTAGAAATGGCCGTGTTGAAATGGGCCAATCTGAACAGAACTCAAATAACGCGTAATAGGCGCCCAGCCCTTTTGGATACAGCCTCTCTCATTTGCATGTTCCAGCCCACTGTAAGTTTGGTTAGCTATCGATGGCTTTGGCTCTAGTTTCAGCCCAGTGGATTAGGCCAATCAGCTTTCAGGATATGTGGGCCAATCAGCCTTTGGGTAAACTGGCCAATCAGCACGCAGCTCATTTCATTATTCATGAACTTGTGGGCGGGAAAAACAAAGTGTTTCATTGCAGGGCTTATTTATGACCTTGTATTAGGCTCTCTAGCAGTGCTCCTGGGGCGTTTTCAGCTCCACAAATTTACATATGCCATTATTTAGGCTCAAAGATCAATTCCTAATGGTCAAAAAATGTGTTCTAGGACTCCTTTAATACCCCAGACCATAACATACAGCATGAAAATTAACAAGAAACTGACAGAAGAAAGTTTCTCCCAAGTTTCTGTTAGGTCCACCTGTTGATTGTATTAAACTTAAGAGTCTCAAAGGACTTTCACTCAGACTGCATCCACCATCACCAAGATTCACTTATATAGAACAATGTGAGAGCGCAGTGTTCTTAGTACAACTTGCCCTAATTCTCTAAATAATCCTTTACATGAGGCAAGTAAAGGGGAATAGCAATGATTGTCTGCCAGCACACAGCAAAATAAAAAATTATCTGAAGCCTGATCTACAGGTACTCTCATGTATGCCTATCTCTCTCAAATTAAAAGGAACCACGGCCAGGAAATGATGGAGACAAGGCAACGTGACTATATTCAGGATATTATACTTATAAGATTGTGATTGTGGTCGGTGGACACGTCCTGCACTGCAGTTTGACTGCGAGCGATTAATAAAGAGGCACAGGGACGGGCAGCTCCACAACATAAGTGTCAGGGCACATTTACTCTCATGCTCCTGATTAGAGCTAACAGTCAGAACCCCTTCCTTTTGTTCTGGTCCGAACCTCTCTCTGTATTTCAGTCTCACTCTCTCTCTAAACGTTCATTCTTTATTCCTCACTTTCTATCCTTTCTCTGGCCCTTCCTTTCTCCATCTTGGCTCTTTGTACTTCTTTTCCTCAGACTCTCTGTCCCACTTTGCATAGCCCTGTCCCATGCTCCCTCCCTCATTCACTTTTTCCATTTTCCCTACTTTCTCTCTCTCTTTCTCTCCCTCTCTCTCTCTTGCTGTGTATGTGTGTGTGTGTGTGTGTGTGTGCGTGTGTGTGAGTAAGAGAGAGAGAGACATACACACTCTGATTACAGTATAAATTAACCGATTGTCAGGCACTATGGTGTGGCTGGGTTGGAACAGGGCTTTCAGGGCCAGATGGGCTGGTGTTTGCAGAGCCTTCACTCAACCCCTGCACCATCCACCCCTCTTTCCATCGCTTTGTTTGTTTAGCACCTGTGTGCCAGGCCATTCTCACTCCCTCGCCAGACATTTCGCAGTGGTGAGAGACCACTAACTAACATATGCGAGGCATGCCTATTCCTCAAGGTAATGGCGTAGTCAGAGCGAAACCTGGGCCTTGCTGTTTGTTTATCATTAGTCCTTCATCTCCGTCAGAGCCCGGAGCCAAAGAACATTTATTTCAGGGCAAGCAATCCCACTACAGGAACCAGCCTGTCGGGCTATTATATTCCCCTTGAGATGCATTACTCTATTTTTAGACAGACTTCATATTAGCTGACAGCATCGCCACCATTCTGTATCAATTTCTAGAAGTCAGAAGGGCTGTTCCTGCTTTATAAAATGTCCAATATGAATGCATCTTCCCCTTTTCATGTTTAATTTATAGCAGCCGTCTGCATACATTACTCTCTCTCCTTCATTGATAGCCCATTATCACAAACTTCCTCCTGGTTCATGTCACTTTGCCCTGGCACAGGTCAAAATAATTCAAATGTAATTTAGATATGAATAATATTCCAGGCGGAGTGGAAAGTGAACTCTGATGCTTTTTACTTAAGAGGATTAATGCTTCACCCATAACTTTGCAAATGGGTTCAGTCTAGGAACACACTTAATATCAGGAATTTAAGTAGGGCCAATTTAATGAAGACCCCATGCGTGAGGGGGTATTAGTGGCATCACTGCAATGAAAACATGAAATTCCTTTTTGTACAATTGTGGGCAGTGGCGCATGGGCGGCAGTGGCGCAGTCGGTGAATATTCGCCTTACAACGAATCCCTGCCTGAGCGCCCTGTCATCAGAGGGTCGCCGGTTCGAATCCATGCCTCCCTGAGCGCATACTGTCGTTGTGTCCCTGGGCAAGACACTTAACCCACATTGCCTATGAATGAGTGAATATGTGTGGTGGTGTACACAAGCAGTAGCTTACCACCACCGGTGTGACTGTAGAATGAATGAATACTGCAATTGTAAAGCGTCTTTGGGTGTCTTGAAAAGGTCTATATAAGTGGTATGCATTATTATTATTACCTCAAAACTTCATCCCAGGACAGTATTCTCTAACCAGCAAAATTCAGTGCTATGGGATCACTCCAGTGTTAAAAGTCAATCAACTCAGATCCATTTGTAGGTTCTCCTTCATTCGTCCCTTCCGACACACAATTGAGATATCGCAACCCCAGTTGCGCGCGTGCTGAGCATAACTATAACCAACCCTTTGAAAAAGGGAGCATGCAACTTTGCAGCTGCCTGCGGCCCGCGCAGTCGCGAGCTCTAATAAAGGCAGCCCATATAAAAGTTGCAAACATTCTAATCACCTCCTCTTTCGCCTTCAGCAGCTGTGCGCTCTAGCTAACTTATTCCAACCCTTGGCTAACAACTAGACTTAGCCAACCAAACAGCCTTTAAGGCTACTACTTCGAGATAAATATTAGGATTGCTTCACTTACCGCGAGGCTTACGCCAGTAAGTCCACGGCAAACCGTCTTCGGTGCCCCAGGATTACGCGAGGTCGTCGGTGAGGCAGTGTGCGAGTTGCCTCAGAGCCATGTCGCACGAAGATTCTCACAGGAAAGACTGCAGAAACGCCGTTGGTTCGGCGATGGAGGATTCTTCCACTGAGCTAGCTCCCTAAGCTAGCTCCTCACTGTCTGCAGCTAGCCAGCTAGCTCCTCTCAGGCTAGATTGCCTGTGGCGCTCAGGCCCCGGCTTCCCTCTTCTTCCCCGCTAGCCTCTCATGTGGTCAGGCCCCCGAGTTGCTAGCATCCCAGCGGCTAGCAGGCCTTGTGGCTTAGCCCCTTTAGCCTTGTGCCGCTCCAGCAGACTCTGAAGAGATGAAACCTCGGTAGACGCTCACCGTTCGAAGACGACGGTGCCTACCGTTCTATACATCGATGGAGATTTCCTCGCCAATTCATCCCTGCTACGGTGACTAGCGTGCTACGGTGACTAGCGTGCTCTCAAGGCAGCTTCTGTAGCTGCTGTCTGTGTCCCCTGTCACAGCGTGGTGGAGCTCAGCTCGCCCTCATGTTTGACACAAACACAGCGCACTCTCTACACGGCTTAGCCACCGTTAATGAGCCCCAGTGCTTGCACTCTATGCACTGGTGGACGTTTTTTCAGACGGTGATGAAACAACTTGTTTATCTCCCAGTTCAGCCCGTCCGTTGGCATGTTTACTTAGCTGTAGCAGTCATTGAATGGGGCTTCCATTTACGTGAAAATTCTACTGTCACGTGGAATTCAAGATAGCCCAGTGGTAACGATGAGAAACTGATAATCCGACTATGTAGTTTCAACTAGAGTTGAAAGCCGGAATCCTCTAACAAATGGACTAATTTTTCGTCCGATTGTTACTCCGTTTGAGCCACTCAAATAAGACGTGGTGTAAACACCTTAAGCTTCCGGATGCACTGATTAAGCGGATCCGATATCGCCTACCACTCAAGAGTCGCGGGTTCAAGTCCCGTCGTGCTCATGAAAACGGTGTTGTTGAACAGCTTGTACAAATACTTTGAATTGTGTTTTCTCAAGCTCTAGATGCTCCTTCGAGCCATAATCTGGCGTTATGTGCTTAATACCCCTAATGCCACCTCTATTGTTTTTTATCTTGCTCTCACTGAAGGTGTAGCTGTGTTAATGTGGTTGAATGCATTAGCATCTGCTTATGCAGGGGATCTGGGTTCAAATCCCGGTTGATGCAAGGGGGTAAACTCACCGTGGGCTGAGAGTGGAATTCTTACTCCTTTGATCTGCAGTTCTAGAAGGAGTTCGACAAGCGCTGTTCAGTAAGTAGACTGTGCAGCCTACGGCGAGCCTGGCTCTCTTCCGGATGGGACCCAAGGGCCGTCCTGTGTGCCTACTGCCCCCTAGTGGCCCTGAGGTTATGTGCTCTCAGGCCTTTCCCCCTGCGCCAATCGGACATCTGGTCCAGTGTGTCACCTCAGACTTCGGAACCACTCCGCAGCCGGTTAGCACTGGCCGTGTGCATAATGCACAGCTGAATGGGGGAGGAGAGTGTTCTGTTTAGGCATCTGGATGTCGCCTTAGGTGCGCCTCCAGCCCTACAGAGCCACCCTCGCTGCGTCTTGCGTGCCTCTGCTCCTTCCACCTGCTTGGTGGAGGCTGGCTCGGGGGCAGACAGAACCCCCCCCCCCCCCCCCCCCC
>JAGFZM010000011.1:781068-792513 GCA_017657215.1 Limnothrissa miodon
AACCCCCCCCCCCCCCCACCCCTGCACTCACTCCCAGCCTGTGCCTGCAAGCGGCCCGGTGTGGGACATGCACACAGTTGGCCGATGGATGTGGATGCTACCCACAGGTATATGGCTGTCGCTTCAGATGCACCGCCAGCCTTGTGGAGGCACTTCCGCCGTTGCTTGCGGGCCCCAACCGTTGGCTCTCACCCAGCCTTCAAGCGGCCCGGCGTGGGACATGCGTGCGGTTGGGCGATGGATGTGGACACTACCCACAGGTATATGGCTGTCGCCTCAGATGCGCCGCCAGCCTTGTGGAGGCACTCCCGCACTCCCACCCCCCTGCGCTCACAACCAGCCTGTGCCTGCAAGTGGCCCGGCATGGGACATGTGCACGGCTGGGAGGTAGATGTGGACACTACCCACAGGTACACGGCTGTCGCCTCAGATGCGCCGCCAGCCTTGTGGAGGCACTTCCGCCATTGCTTGCGGGCCCCAACCGTTGGCTCTCACCCAGCCTGTGCCTGCAAACGGCCCGGCGTGGGGCATACGCACGGTTGGGCTATGGATGTGGACGCTACCCACAGGTATATGGCTGTCGCCTCAGATGCGCCGCCAGCCTTGTGGAGGCACTCCCGCGCTCCCACCCCCACTCCCCTGCGCTCACAACCAGCCTGTGCCTGCAAGCGGCACGGCTGGGAGGTCGATGTGGTCTCTACCCACAGGTACATGGCTGTCGTCTTAGATGCGCCGCCAGCCTTGTGGAGGCACTTCTGCCATTGCTTGCAGGCCTCAACCGTTGGCTCTCACCCAGCCTGTGCCTGCAAGCGGCCTGGCGTGGGGCATACGCACGGTTGGGCTATGGATGTGGACGCTACCCACAGGTATATGGCTGTCGCCTCAGATACGCCGCCAGCCTTGTGGAGGCACTCCCGTGCTCCCACCCCCACTTCCCTGCGCTCACAACCAGCCTGTGCCTGCAAGCGGCCCGGCTGGGACATGCGCACGGCTGGGAGGTCGATGTGGTCTCTACCCACAGGTACATGGCTGTCGCCTTAGATGCGCCGCCAGCCTTGTGGGGGCGACGCCAGCCTTGTGAAGGCACCCCCGCCGTTGCTTGCGGGCCCCAACCGTTGGCTCTCACCCAGCCTGTGCCTGCCTGCGGCCTAGCAAGGGATGTGCGCATGCCATGCAGCTGGGCGGTGGATGCAGTCGCTCCCTGCGGGTACTGGCTGTCACCTCAGATGTGCCGCCAACCTCATGAAGCCACTCCCACTACCGCTCGTGGGCCCCTACTGTTGGGGGTGAGCGTGTGCGCAACGCACAGCCAGACAAGGAAGAGAGTGTTCCACTTAGGCATCTGGATGTCGCCTCAGCTGCGCCCCAAGCCCTACAGAGCCGCTACAGGCGTGTGCCATGGGCCTCGCCTCAAGCCTCAGCAGGGCGTCAGCTCCGCGCCTTTTTGCGCAGGGGAGCAAGTCTTCCCCTAGGGCATCAGGAAGTCGCTTCAGGAGCACTTCCGGCCCTTGGGATCCCCGCGCGTCACCACCTCAGTCCTCGGGTTGCGTGCTACAGGCCTCACCTCGGGAGCTCAGCAGGGTGACAGCGTCGCGCTGCGGATTGCTACCTTATCTCTCCCACAGAGCAGTCCTGATTGTCAGGCTTGGACTGTTGCTCCAGCTCACGGCGACCTGCGGCCTGTGAGTAGAGCCGACGTCAGAGCGTCATTGGCATCGTGAGTGGGCGCAATGCTTCTCCGCTTTGCCTTCGAAGGCGGAGCGTTCGAATGCGCAGCCCTCCCATTCGACCTCTCTCTGTCTCCCCGTTGCCTCATGAAGTGCGTCGATTCAACCTTCACTCTCTCCCCTACGAGACTGATAGGCATAGGGGGGCGTCTGTGACATTTCAGACTTGGAGCAGAGGTCACGACAGGTCTGTGCCCCAGGCTTGTGGTCGGCTGTGCGCTGCCAGATGCACCACACCACTGAGTCTCCTACGCCTCCGCCTGCTACAGTAGCGCCCGGTGTGGAGGGACATGTCCTCATGCTTGCATCGGACTTGCCAGGTTAGAGTGTCCAGTGAAATGTGGGAATTGTTTAACCACTGGAGGCGCCCGTCTTCCTTGTGCGCAGCTGCGCTTAGGTGCGGTCCCGCCAGGGAGTGGTTACCACGGTCGTGTCTAACAAGGCTGGACCATGGGCTCAGGCCGCTCAGCCAGATGGCTTCTGGCCCTCCCAGGGCTGGAACGCGGGCCTGGCCTCACTGCTGGATGGTCAACTGTTGTCGCTACCGCAGAGATGAGACCTGCTCTCCCAGGCATGCGGGTTGATATAGCATCCCCGCCCCGAAGCCTGTCAGCTAGCTCCTGAACAGGACAAGCTGCTGGGACAAGGTCGTTTCCTCTGTGATTGGCTCGGTCCAGAGTGCTATGGCCCGGAAGAGCTATGCATTCTGTTATGGCATGCTTCAAGTCTTGATGTGCGGCTCGGGGCTTGACCCACTGTCCTGCTCAGCTGCTTGTGTGCTCTCACTACTCCAGCACATACTGAGCTTGAGCTGTCGCCTTCCATACTTAGGACATTAGAGTCCATCTATGCTGATCTGTGGGCTTGGTGGGGTGTACCTGGGGTCCACCCTCTCGACTCCAGCTTCACAAGGGTGCCAGGCGTCTAAACCACCGGCGGTTACATCGGCTTGTCCCTGGGACCTCTCAGTAGTGGTCTGGGGTCTGGTAGGCTTCCCCCTTGAGCCGTTAGACTCAATCGCTCTACAGGTCGTCTCTCTGGAGATTGCGTTCTTACTTGCCTTAACCTCAGTTAAGCGTATGGGCGTTTGTTGGAGTTGCTGTGGCTGACTCAGGGGTCACCCTCTGCCCGAACCTGTTCCGTCTTCCTGTAGTCTTCTCCTGAAGCGTTCGCTCCAGGGTCATCTGCTTGGGTGCCCTTGCCCAGGATGGGTCAAACGAGTCTACACAGCTCTCGCACTGCCTGAGGAGACCGCACGTTGGCAGATACCTGTCAGGATGCCTCCGGGGCCTTTGATTACACTTTTGTCAGGTTTACGCGCTAGACGTAACTGACACGGGTGTCGCGGGAGTGTGATCCGCTCCTCGCCGGTAGCTGCCTGTTACTTGACTCTCCGACTCCCTCATGTGAGTGGAAGCTCCTTGAGGTTGGTTGTATGCTCTCAATTGTGTGTCGGAAGGGACGAATGAAGGAGAACGTCTCGCTACTTTCGTAGCTTCGGTTCTCCGAAGAGTCCCGACGACACACAATACACCTTGCCTCAAGTCGCCAGGTCTGGATGTTTCGGGCGAAAGAGGAGGTGATTAGAATGTTTGCAACTTTTATATGGGCTGCCTTTATTAGAGCTCGCGACTGCGCGGGCTGCAGGCAGCTGCAAAGTTGCATGCTCCCTTTTTCAAAGGGTTGGTTATAATTATGCTCAGCACGCGCGCAACTGGGGTTGCGATATCTCAATTGTGTGTCGTCGGGACTCTTTGGAGAACCGAAGCTACGAAAGTAGCGAGACGGTTTCCATAGAACTTTGAGCCAACATTATACCTCACAAGGTATCTAAGAATATTTGCCCATTCAACAAATTAGCCAATTAAGACAACAGTCAGAGCAGCAGTTGACCAATTAACACAGCGTGATAGTGCCCAAACACCTCACCATTATGCATGTTATATGTGACACATCCCTACCAATGATGTCTCTAGTATTAATGATGCACTGCTATAACTGCTATGCCCAGCGCTCTCACACAGTGCTCTTGGTAAGCGCTCATTACTGAGGCAGCAGGGGCTGCAACAGGAGATAAATCATGGTCTGTACCATGAAGCCGCAGCCCACTCCGGTTTGGCAAAGATTTGTGTAAACAACTTTGTTTTAACTAAATGGTGCTTGGAAGGACTTTCTTTATGCAAATGAAAATATTCACACTCAGGGAGTCGTGAATGGAGTTCAGGGAGTTCAGCGTAAGAGATAGCATAATGAAGTGTGTGAGCAAGAGTAGAAATTACTTTTATACCTGTTCAATATTGATAAACATTAACAAAAATACTCAGC
This sequence comes from Limnothrissa miodon, assembly GCA_017657215.1. Lineage (NCBI taxonomy): Eukaryota > Metazoa > Chordata > Actinopteri > Clupeiformes > Clupeidae > Limnothrissa > Limnothrissa miodon. Next base: position 785,121 of record JAGFZM010000011.1, read on the forward strand.
AAACGTACACTTCACCAACATTATTAGGGGGTCAGTAGACTAAGAGCACTATCTCAAAATTTAGAAGAAAAAGTACGATTTTATGAACTATGGCCTTCATGCCAAAAGTTGTAGTAGGAGCCTAAAGAAAACCTAACAGCTTCGCGGCCTGCGTGACTCAACATTGTAGCCAGGCCAAAAGTGAAATTACAAAACTTTGCTGACTATAAACTCTGCAAAATCCTGAGTTTGAGAGATAAAGTGTTCATGCAGGGTGTGAGCATGACCGCGAAAAGATGTTTTATAAAATGAGGCGTTGATGTCACTGGCAGGTGTCCAAGGCCACTCTAGGGCCATTACTCACACACGTTAGGGGCATAACTGTCACCAACCTCGACGGAGATGGAAGGAGGCTGGGCGAACTCTCTCATCTCACACTCGTTCATTCTCTGCATGTCTTGCTTAAGAGTGTTTGAGAAGCAAACCTGTCTGCCCACAGAACTGGAGAGCATTGATGCTCTGCATGTGTGTGTGTGTGTGTGTGTGTGTGCATGTGTTGCTGAATCACAGCAGGGATAGAGCAGTATGCTGAAGAATTGAAGTAGGATCACACCAGACTACTGTTCCAAAATAGTTCTATTTGTCACCAACACAAAAAAAGCTTGTTAAAAACAGCCTCAGAGCTTTGGGTGTGTCCTAGACCTGTGAACCACAGAATCCCAACCCTTCAAACACACACACATACACACACACACACACACACACACTAAATCAGCCAACCCATATTTAATGGTTGTTTAACCAATTTTCACAAACTCTACAGGTTTACTATATTGCAAGTAATGAACGAAAACAACATTTACAACTCCACAGAGTGTATTTATCTGGCACTCACCTTGCAGAGTCTCTGATAGTGTGGAGAGCTGACAGCCATTACCTGGAGCTGGTGCAGGAAAAGCATCACCTTCTGGAGAGAAGTCCGCACCAGGACCATTATGCGACCTCCACTGCTCCTCTCCATACCCCGTAGAATCCGCATGCTTACAGTCTTGGGGCTGCAACCAAAAGTCCTGCCAGACGGGCTAGGTCCTTGATCCCCAGAAATTACACCTGCGCCACCACTTCAAAACCCCTGCGCTCTTGTCGGAACTCAATCCAGAATTCAGGAGAACTTAAGAAGATCTCTGTCTAGGGTTAAAGGTCACCATAAAAAAGAGGAAGAAACATCACCGCCAGAGATGGATTTGAGGGCACAAGGTGTAAAAAAAGCAAGCTGGCTCCCCAAGTCCTGCTCAGGTGTAGGCTGGAGAGAAAATGACTTGTCCAGAGACAGGGACACAACAAACCAGCAGGGATCTCAGGAGGATGTCAAAGTGAAGGAAAGTGAAGGTGAGACAGAGAAAAAGACGGAGAGAGAGAGAGGGAGGGGGATGAAAAAAGAGGCACGCTGCTTCAGCAAATGCTACTGCCCCTTTGCCCAACCGATTCTTTCTGCCTCTGCCGCTTGGAGAGGGAGAGGTGAATGAACAAGGGAGGGACGGAGAGAGGAGGGGAGGAGGGAGCAAAAGGGATGGGATGGAGAGAAACACAAGGAAGGATAGGAGAGGGAGGAAAATGATAGAGAGATAAAAGAAAAGAGGTGGAGAGACAGTAGAGTAGGATAGGGAGGGGAGTAAGGAAAGGGAAGGAAAACGTGTATGTAGGATAGGTAAAGTGAGGCATCATATCCACGGCACCTGAGGAGTCATTTGTGTGTTTTTAAATCAGTGCAAGACATACCTTATGACCAGGGTAAATGTGCCTGACAGATTTCATTAGTTTGATTCAATAGTTACCAGTGGCATTTAAATCAAGGTGAGGGCTCTTGCCTCCATAGTCTGGAACCAGCTGAGAAGTCTGCTGCATATTCATTTTTGCACAACCTAAATAACCTCCAGCACTTCACTCATTCTTTGTAAAGAGGCTTGAATCTGCCTTGTATTTTCTTTTCATTTTTTGCCACTACTCTCTCTCGCTCTCTCCCTTTCTGTTTCTCATTTGTGTTTCATTTTTCAATTGAGTCCCTTGCCTGCCACTCGCATGGAGGAAGTGAACCAAGCAATTGTGCACCCCGACATGTGGAGTTCCCGTGGCAATAGCGCCTTCTCATCTCTCCACATCTCGCTTCTGTTTTCGCTTCATTTCTCCCTGGCTCTCCACTCCTCCATCTTTCACGCCAGCTCACTAGACAAATAGAGCTCTCTGAGCCTCTCCACCCCCAGTCCCGCACACAACTCGTCACACTTGGACTACCCCCAGGGATAGAAAGGAAGCCCGGGCGCAGACATATGTTATTGATTTGAGTTTTCCATCAGCACACATGTCAAATTAGACATACCAAATTAATATATTTCCTATTTTTCTATGTTTACACTTTCTTCACTTTATGCATTAAGGATGAGGATGATCAGATTTCATTGTACTACTTATTACATTGTACTACGTACTACTAAAATTTTGCAAGGTATTATTAAATGACTTTTGATTATTTTATGTTTTAATAAAATAATTATAAGACAATTTCCTTACAGTTACAGTAACGTGATCATGTTAATGTGCTGACCTAAGTAAGCATATAATATATTTATTCTGTCTACAATGATGTACCGTTGTTTTAGACCTAGGCCTACTTACTTCATACAACTCTGATAGTCTCTGATACTTTTCATAATAGTGTAATGGATACTCTTATTCCTCACCATGCACCAAACATCTGTAGGCAGATCTGTTGAGTGACACGTGCATACTTGTGTGTAACCTAAGTTACTATCCAGGCCTTCTATATTAGGCTACAGTATCACTTGTCTGTCAATTGACTGCCCTGTAGACTTTCAGAGTACAGAGCAATACACTGCTGACATCTGGTGGTGGCGGCGGTTAATAGGCTACCCACTAAGACCTGACGAGGGTCAACAACAACAGACTCTAGCCTCTGTTTATTTCGGTCGACTAACAGAACCGCGGAAGGGCTTGATTTAGAAAGGGCTGCCCAGAAATATCACTATGCACTTATGTGCATTTTCCACAAGCTGGAATGACACCTACTTAACATAGAGGTATTTGACATTCCTCTTAAAATCTCACATTACCAGGAGTGGGGTTCGAACCCACGCGGACAATTGTCCATTGGATCTTAAGTCCAACGCCTTAACCACTCGGCCTCAGCCTCATTTTCAAACCCAGTAGAAGGCGGTGGTTGATTATTGGACTGGAGGAAAATGATTACAGGTCATATTATAGGCCACATAGGCCTATTAATATGTTAACAACTGCAGTTGATTACACATAATGCAGTAAATTGGACATAATGCACAGGGGGCACCTACTAATATGGTAGCCTGCCTACCTTGTGGTAACCATATGAACAACACCAGTGGTCTGCCAAACAAGTCCACCTTCTTCACTTTTGCCTTCAGAAGTGGACAGACAAACTTATCCAGGGCCTCCTTCCTTTTCTGGATCCTGGTTAACTAAAATACCTAAGAGGACCGGTAGACCTGTAGGTCTATAGCCCAACAAAATTTCTCGTTTCGAATATTGCCTAGCCAATAGGCAGAACGCGTGGTTCATCCATACAGGCATTTCCTTTATTAGTAAGAGGGATTGCAACAATGTGGCAACCATGTCGCAACTTTCCAGCATCTTCGCTCAACAAGTTAATTGTAGCGCTGAGGACCGGGGGAGTAACATCCAAAGCGGAAGTAGTTGTGAAAGACCACACTAAAATACACCAGTCATGTGATCCGAGAGATTTTGACTGGCCACATGAAATGTGTAACTTTTTTCAAATGTAGGCTAAACATAACTATCCCTACCGCACCCTATCTCACCACCGACTTTATCTGAGTCTCTGCAAAAGCAACACGTCCACGCCCACCGAACAGCTGCAAGCGTCAACTTCTCGGAAAAACTGAGGTTGCAACCAGTGGTATGGTCACCAGTGTTGTATAAAGTAGGCTACCCCAAATTTCGACTTGAGTAAAAGTGCAGATACCCTACCAAAAATTACTTTGGTAGAAGTTCAAGTCCTCTGCTAAGTAAAAGTATATATTTAGGGCCTACTGTGCTTGGGAATTGTAAAGTAATCTATAATTAAATTTACTTAAATAATGGGAGTAAAAGTACAATAGGATACAAAGGGCCTGTTTAAACAGCTTTCAACAACAAAATAGCAACACCTATTTGAATTTACTATTTGAATGTAGAAATTAGTCATAACCATTTTTGTGCATTTGTGCAATAAATATGATTTTGGTCATCTACTTCCAGTTTGGTTTCCTCCAACCTAGAGTTTTGGATCCTGTAAATGTAGTAACCGCAGAACTTGGAATAGAGTCAGCCAAGCTAACCTTTGTTTCACTAGACTATGAAGCAGTAAATTAGTCTACAGCAGTTAATGAACCTAAAAAAGTTGCCTGATTTGCTTTGGGGAAAATCAGCTTCACCAAAACACTCAGTCAACCACAAAATTAAATTTATTCTTATACAACTATGCAGCCAATTATAAAGGGAGTAAAAGTATGCATTTGAGTTAAGTAATCTAGTAAAGTAAAAGTGAAAGTCGACAAATTCTTTACAACTCAAGTATAGGTACTTCCAAAACCTACTTAAGTACTGTAATGAATTATTTTTACTTAGTTACTATACATCAGAGATGATCACCAATCCATTGTATCAAATTTAATACTCAAATTTTGATTCATAAATGTGACAAATGAACAAAATAAGGCAGGCTGTGCAAAGTTGAAACTCAATTGGTGGTTAGGTTTATTGATAGGTTAATTGAAAGGTTGAGAGGTTTAAAATGCATTTTCTGGTTGCTGTTAAACCTATGGCTCATTTACTTCTCTAGACCTCCATTGCATTCAGTCCATGACATTCTTGGTGTAGAACAATGTGAAAGTGATGACATTTCATTGACTCAAAGGACAGTTACAACTACAACACAGATATAGTTTACATATTTGCTCAGATTATTAAACTGCATTATATTTTTCAAAATGATTAAATGTCCAACCCTTTTACAACAAAAGAAATAAAATATGCTAATCATTGCTCAAAAGCATTACATGCCTCAGTTCTCCAGACATTTATTTTAGGTGCCTGTTTGATTAAGAACATGCAAAACTAGCCCTGCTTTCACAGTGATTTTCAAACGGAGTCCCACTTAATCACACTGGCTTATGTATTAGGTGCATATCTAATCATTTTAACCACATGCAGCCTAGCCTTTACTGAGTGTTTTTATCAATATGAGTTCCAGTGAGCTCCTCTATTGTCTTGTGAAAAGTCATGTATTAAACAAATAGATCTACCACAGCAGATCTTACAAGTTCCCTCGAAGGGCAGGACAGGCCTTCATTGTAGCGCAGGAGCAGTTTATGTGAGATTGTCACTTATTGCAGCAGGGGAAACAGCAGCAGCACAAACGTCTGCAGGGGTTTGCCTTTTTGTACCGCACTGCTTTTTTCATCTGGACTGTTGCCTTGCCCACATAGTTCTGTGTTCTAGCCACATTGGTCTCAATGCTGTCAAGCTGAGTGCCCTGCTCCTCCACCAGCAGGGCCAACTGGAAAAAGAGTTCATGAATCTCTCGGATGCGCCCCTCAAGCTCCAGCAGTTCCTTCTGGCGATTCTCAATCTCGCAAAGTGCAGAACGTGATGCACGGCCATCTGCCACCAGGTTCTCCGAGAAGGCATTACACTTCCCTGACTCAATCATCTCCTCAATCTGCTCACCGGTCACCTCCTGGCCCACAATCTCTGCCTGCCTTTGGATACGCTTCTTGCAATGTTCACGCTGTTCCATCTCTGCTTCGTTGTACTGTGACATGACGGCATGGAACGCCTTGGTGAGAGAGACGCACTGGGCACGCACCATGCGTGCCAAGGAAGAGTGGGCACCATGTTCCCCCTCTAGACGCTGGCTCCTGGCTTCCATCTGCTGCAGGCGGGTGTACAGGGCTTGTGCACGAGTCTTAATGCCACGGGCAATGGAGTTGGAATCACGCTTGATGCTGCTAATGCGTCTCATGGAGGTGAGAAAGCGGGTATTCTGCTTTCCCAGCTGTTTCACCTCCATTCGCAGTTGGGCAATCTCCTTGTGCATTGACTGAACCTCTCTGAAGGCCTCCTCCATCTCATCCTCGCCTTCAAACACCGGCTCCCCCTGCTCTGTTTCCTCATGTTCAGCCTTCACAGACACATTGGGGGCCACACCCTGATTTAACTTGGAGGCTGACTGCAGTTCACTTAGTCGATCCCGCATCCTGCCTGCAACTGAGGGAGGAGAACCAGCGTCATGATTAACATCAGAAAAATGAGAAGAAATAAAAGAAATGAGAAGAAATGTCTACACTGTTTAATTTGAGTATTTGTTCTGTTTTTTTTTTCTAGATTTACAGTTCAATGTATTTGATTGATGCTGCATTACTTCATAAAAACAGTTTTTTTCTTATAATAAAATGCATTTAGCATTTTTTTTTACCTTTACTGTACTGTACTTGCCTTGCCTTTTTTTCCATAAGAGATCCCCGTCCCCTTTATATTTTGCTCAATATACTGTGGCTGGTGTGTCATTAGCTGACTCTATTCCACATTACTGTACTACCATGTTTAGGCTGCATTTGGTTACCTTAAATAACAGTTTTATTGATTGATTTCTTAATTAATTCAGGTTCTCTATCAACATGTGCCACATTTAATACCTGAAAATTGCCATATGGAATTTAAACACCTTGAGCTGTAGACAATTCTGACAACCTGTGGCACAGTTTAACATGTAGTTCAGTACAACCAACCCTAAAGAGATGCTTTTTTATTGCCATCACATCAGTACTGAAAAGAAATCACCTTGTCTACCAGTAAATAAGAACATTAGCTATATTTTGAATATTTTTCAAAAGGGATAGCTTTGACATTCATATATAGAATAAAGGTTTTTATTAAACCAAAATATATAAATATCAATGCAGAATAAAATGTAGATTAAATGTAGATAAAAAGAAGAACCGGATAAAGGCCCAAATTACTGCCCTTACTAGCAGATGCATGTTATTAGCTGGATGTTTTCTGTGGTTATATAAAGGAATATTAACAAATATGTCATACTACAACTGTAGTTTTTGAAGTAAGGTTTTGAAGTAAGCAGAGCAACTCTTACTGTACCACAGTGATGTATCATTTCCCCATGACACATCACAAAAAACACCCAAAAGTGGGGAGGGGACTTCCCCATAAGTCTATATTTTCTCTCAAATACATACCCAATGGCACTGAAAGACAATTGTACACTTACATAGATGTCTTATAAATACATACATATATAATATATATGTATGTATTTACATAATACATATTATGTAATATGTATATT
>JAGFZM010000011.1:792523-810598 GCA_017657215.1 Limnothrissa miodon
TTCAAGGACCACACGGGGCGGCATTACCTACTGCTACCGCTGAATGTGTTATCAATGAACAATTTTAATAGTATTTTTAGCTTACATATATATCGACAATACATGAGCGGGTTGCCAACTTCAGTCAGTTGGCTGGAATGAGTAAGTTTTTCCAACATTTGTGATGATTTATTTGAACTATTATTATCATTATTTTTGTCTACCTGACTCTCTTTGGTAGTTTTGAGTTTGCTTTGTCATTTAATTAGTTCTTTATCAATTCACAGAAATATTTGCATGGTGGGGGTCTGTGATCTGCCCTCCCCCAGAAAATTTTAAAATGTCTTAAAATGTCCTTTTCTGCATTCAAGTAAATAAAGTAAATAAATTTAAATAAGTTACAGCTTACTTAACAGAGGTAGGCTAAACTAGCGAGACGGCTTCAGAGCACCCAAATAGTCAAAGATCTTTTTTAGATATGAATAAGCTTTTGTAGAAGGTAATGCAGAAATTACAGTCCATCCGTGCATTAACATACCTATCGCCACTCCCACAACATGTTTATCTTAGCCAAGTATACACATTGGTGTGAGCCCAACAAACTTTGCCCATTGATCAGCCCAGGTTACTGAACACAAGCTATATTACTTTGCTCTTTAGGTTGTGCTTCGCTATATGGAACTGGTACCCTCAAAATATTTTTAAAAAGTAGATGCCTTCTGCATTCTGATGCAATTGAGGGAGTTGACTTTTATCTGAAGACTTCAGTATTGAGCATGCATTCAGGCTCTCAGTATTGAGCTTTTTCACCTTGTACCCTACTCTGTACCATGCATAAAGGTGAAACGTTTGAGTATACTGTGCATATGCAAAGAGGGATATATCAGTGCAGAGCTTTTCAATCATCAACCAGGGAAAATGCATTTTTCAGTTATGCACCAATTGAAACAACACTTGTCACTCAGGATAAGGAGCCATATAACCTACTGTCAACAGTCTACAGTTGTAGACTAGATAGATCTTCTCATTAGGCCTCTCATAGGCAACTCATAGGCTCTTGTAAACAGATTTCCTGTAGCCTACATGTGAACAGGAAATACAAGAATGAAGTACTAAATAAACCAATTAACTCCAATGAATGCCAATAAAATCTGTTGAACAAACAAACTTGAATGAAAATAAAAATTAGTGTACCACCAGCAGAATTTATATAATTTTAAAAGAACTGGAGAACTGACACATGTAAAATTGATGCGAGACTGCCAGACCACCAAAAATATTCAAAAACTTTCAAGGACTGTGTCTTTTTATGCCTATTTTCAAAAACTTTCCAGGGCCTTGAACTTATTTTTTCAAAATCACAAACTTTCAAAGATTTCAAGGACCCGTGGGAACCCTGGACAATATAAATGAGGAATTAAATACAGGGTTCCCACACCTTGGTTAACATCAAATTCAAGGACCTTTCAAGGACTTTCCAGGACCAATTTTCTCACATTCAAGGACCTTCGCTATATGGAACTGGGGGCCTACCCTCAAAAATATTTTAAAAAGTAGATGCCTTCTGCATTCTGATGCATTTGAGGGAGTTGACTTCAGTATTGAGCATGCATTCAGGCCCTCAGTATTGAGCTTTTTTTTTCTTTTTTAAATCACCTTGTACCCTACTCTGTACCATGCATAAAGGTGAAACGTTTCTTTCATATATCATATCAGTGCAGAGCTTTTCAATCATCAACCAGGGAACATGCATTTACAGTTATGCACCAATTGAAACAACACTTGTCATTCGGGATAAGAAGCCATATAACCTGCAGTCAACAGTCTACAGCTGTAGACTGTGAGATATTATTAGATCTTCTCATTAAGCCTCTCATAGGCAACTCATAGGCTCTTGTAAACAGATTTCCTGTAGCCTACATGTGAACAGGAAATACAAGAATGAAGTACTAAATAAACCAATTAACTCCAATGAATGGCAATAAAATCTGTTGAACAAACTTGAATGAAATAAAAAAATCAGTGTAGCACCTTCAGAATTTATGTAATTTTAAAAGAACTGGAGAACTGACACATGTAAAATTGATGCGAGACTGCCAGACCACCAAAAAGATTCAAAAACTTTCAAGGACTGTGTCTTTTTATGCCTATTTTCAAAAACTTTCCAGGGCCTTGAACTTATTTTTTCAAAATCACAAACTTTCAAGGATTTCAAGGACCCGTGGGAACCCTGTAAATAATTATTTTTCCTTGAATGAGATGAGTGAGATGTGGTAATATTGATATTAGTCTGTATCTCACGACTTGACCGAAAACGAACAAAGGCTACTTTTGTGGCATGTATCACATGCTGATACATACATGATGTTTATCATTATCATACATGCTGCATAATAACAATGTCAGTATACTGGTGATAAGTTAATATGTACTGCAGTTTGTTTATTGGCTAAAATATGCACATTGCATTTTTCATGAAAAGTGTTAAAATGAGGTTACTGTGTATACTGTAACACTTCCGCAATGCCTATCTAGCCGGACTTCCAGTCTGTGCTGTTAAACTACTCCAAATGATCTGCCCAAAAGGGCGCATGTCACCCAATTGAGCTTCACTGGCTACCTGCATCAAATTCAAATCATTGATGCTAGCCTACAGAGTGCTTAAAGGATCTGTGTGTAGCCTACCTGAAAAAGAACATCATGGCATTGTCATTAGCTCTGGTAATGCTGTCTGTTCCGATCACCAGCACATTGGAGGCATCTGAAATTAATACATATTGAATTATTTTTTGTTTCTCTCCAACACTTCTGTAGGAACAAATTAAGTATTTTTTGTTTTTATATAAGTACAAACCTCGTGGCAGGTCTGTAATTTCATAGAAACCATTGGCAATTAAGTCGTGGCAGAGAGTGGGTAAATGATATTGGTCCGCTGTTGCAAAAGCAATGCACTGCATTACATCCTGTAAGACAATAATCAGAGCACAGGAAATCACACAAATGACCTACATTTGCAAGTGTCAGACTCAAAAGACTCAGAATAATACTGCAGAGTGCTACCGGGTCCTCCTCCGGCACTGGCTGGTTGGCTCTTGACGGCTGTTTCGTTCTTGCGCCTTTCACGGTCCGTTTGCCTGGCAGGCCGCCCTGTTTCAAAACTGACTTGGTGGTGGTAGTAGTTCTGAAGCGCCTCTGCATCATCCAAGCACTGTATTGTTCTTTTAAGGACACAGTTGCAGGTCTGTGGCTTATGTTATACTTGCAGCACAAATGTCGCACCAACCCATTAAACAAAAGTGAAGTTGACTGAAGTTGGGTGTCATTGCGTTGCGCATAGACATAGTTCTGAAGTGAAGTAGTCGGAGACTGTCGGTTGTGGAAGTTACGCACATAAAAGGGGCAGGTATGCCAACACTTCAGCAATCGGTAATGCGCTGTATTCTCGCGCTGAAAATAAGAATGCTCTGACGGTTTACAACTAATGGGAGCACAGGAACATACAGCTCTCCGACCAACGTGGGTAACCGACATCCATAGCGCTCGAGCAAACATCACTACGTTACCTGTAAATAGAGGGAGAAAAAATAGCATTATCAAGCGCCATATGAGGAAGTTAGTAGTAAGGTTCAGCTGACCTTGACTTAATTTGGCTATGCTACCTAATGCCTCCAATCTACAGAAGTGCACGTTATTAATAGGAAAGTATTGACACGGGGTGGTTAAGTCTCTTTTTGGCAAAACAGATAATCTGAAAGCACAAGAAAATAACCTAACCTAACACACAGTAAATACCAACAAGTAGATCTAACGCTACCAATAGCCTAGTTAACGTTAGCTAATGTCAAAATGGTTGCTAACCAGATACAAACCAAATAGCCGAAATGTGCATATTGAGCCCCATACCTGGCCAGTAACAGTGTAAACAGCAATCTGTTGTAAGACTTAATGGAGTGCATTAACACCAGACTGCGATTCAACTGCATAAAAGACAAATTACAAGACCAGTATCCATCACCACAGAGCAACAATTCATTTTCTTCTACGTCCTTTGCAAACTAGAAGGTACATTCTGCCACCTACAGCATTGGAGACGATACTGAATCTTCAGGCGTATTTTCACCACGAGGTGGCATAGTTGGATCTATTATTGCAGAACCGTATCCATATTTCTATTGTTGCTCTTCAAAAGGTTTCACTCTGGTAGGTTAACGTTACTGCGTGATATCTGTTTTGATTATGATGATGATCTGTTCTGATTTGTTTTTAGTGCTAAGACACTTAATGATGGGCCCATGATGTGTCATTTCACAAGGTCTAAAGGAAACCTAGCTTTTTTATCCTCTTGATGAAAACATAAAAAAGGTTTTTGACTGGCAGACAAAGCTATGAATAAAAATGTAGCTGCATGTACATTAAGAGACCTGCATGTATGTACAAATATCCAGCTTTCAAACTCCTGAAATCTTCAGAAAACACCAGTGTCATTGGGCTCATCCAGGATGGTGATGAGTCTGGTGCTCTTTTGTAGTCAACACAAAAGCTAAACACTCTAAAGACTGTGAGATGGTGGTGGATTTTAGGAAGAACCCCGCAGATCTGCCTCCTCCAAAAATATCCAACAGCCCAGTGTCAAATCACTCAAGTTCTTGGGATTCATCATTTCCCATCAACATCATCTTTAAAAGGCAAAGCAGAGGATGTGTTTTCTATGGCAACATGATAAGCATGGCCTATCACAGGAGCTGTTAGCCATTTTCTACACTGCCACTATTGAATGCCTCCTCTGCTCATCCATTGCTGGATGCAAGCCACAAAACAGGACAAATGCAGACTACAGCACACAGTCAGGACAGTTTCTTTACTTTGCGATTACTCTTCTGAACTGTACATGTACATAAGTTGGCCCATCTGGCCCTATAGGATCATACAGTATTATTAATCCATAGTTCCTTTTTATTTTATTGTATATTTCTTCTTTTTGCACAATATATATAGTTTATTACATGTTGATATGTGTCTATACTTTCTATTGTTTAGTTGCACGACATCTTGCCACTGAATGTATACTAATGCATGTCTGTTTTGTCTATAGCTAACATACCGAGTACAATAAGTATTTGGCCAATAAAACCTGATTCTAGTTTTGACTCTAATGTGCTCGCAGGGAGTACATGCACGCACACACACACACATACATTTATTGAGTAAATATTTTAGGTTACCTAATAGATTAGATTTTATTACAGGTAATATAAATATCATCACAGTTGACAAGAATCAAAGGTTCCTTGGGTTAATCTTGGCTTGGAGATTGGCTTGATGTAAAAATGTGGTACTGACAAAAAAAAAAAAACATACAAATCCAAATTACTCTTGTCCAAATCATAAACCCTCAGTTTGCCTTAAGTGTTTACAAACAGTATGAAGACATGGTTTATGCACTTATACCAACACAACTGAAGTGAACAATATGAGGCAGACTGTTGCCCAGAGAGGCTGGAGGACTGTGGACTTAAGTAGATTGAATGAAAGCCTTTCTTCATTGTTTTAGCACACAGAGCACCACAGACCACTGAAGTGATTGCATCAGACTGTGCTGGGTAAACCTATTGCTCTTACTTGATCCCCGGCCTTTTCTTTCTAAATGTCACAACTGATTGCATCCAGCTACTCGTATGCCAACACAATAAGGCCGTAGATGAATTAGAAGAGACAGAGACACTGATCGTCATAGTGATCACTCTGTTAAGTGGATACTGGTAACCATGTAAATAGTAATACATGATTATGGTCTCAAGGTCCACTTGAGAAAAGGAAAAAAAAAACTCTGTTCTGTTGGTTCAGCTGTTAGTAAACCATTCAGAACAAAAAGATTGATCACATTAATAAATGTCAGCTTTGAATCTTCTCTCCACATACAAGAATACTCAAATGCGAATATGGTTTATTGCTGTGTTAACTCAAATGAAATTTAAAAACGTTACAAAAGTGTTTAAAACAACCGTTTTGTCTCATTAAAGCAGCTTAGCAATTTAGTTGATGTATTCACATTGAAGGCACAACTTGTTCTCAAGAAATTAAAATAACAAAAAATAAAAAAATGAGTGTTACAATTTGTTAAATTATTTGTTGGTTCAGACTCAAACCTATACACTGAAACTACACAATAATAAACCTAAATACTTTTCTTTCTTTCCCACTACCATCTGTCATTCAAATTAATTTCAAGGTAATACCAAAAGAAGTTTATCATAAAAAATAGAATATTTTAAACACTGTGCCAGTACATTGTGTTATAAATAAATAATGTAACCATTTCCAGGATAATGTCATACGATTATTAAATTGCTTTTTGCTCAGATGTATAGATTGAAATTGGATCCTTTTTTTGTAGTTATCTTTACTATACAATTTCAATGAAAACACTAATTTCATGGCTACTTGCTTTTCTTGACACTTTGATTTGACACTGGACACAAAAATTCTAATTCATTAACATATTACAGACAATTATCCTTATTTTGTATTAATTAGTATCTTTAATAATCATAAAAATGTTGATAACAGATAAAGAACTACAAGAGCTTGTATAAATTAACACATTTTTCAGATCACGAAATTAAGGCTAGATTTCAGATGCAATATTGCTGTTTGTGAAGCATCAGAACACATACAATCACTTTCTGAAATCCAAAGAGGTAGCTTGGAGCTAGATAAAGTTTTTGGCCAGTTCAGTCCATGGCTTTTCTTGGTGGGTCCTCACATGATGCCTGGTCAGCCCTGAAGGCACAATTCACATCACCTGTTCTTCCAGTCATGAGTTCTGGCCTGTCTGAGTCACCAGTCTGAATGCTCTAACAGGAACATTTTGTGGAAAGCAGTTGATAGTTTTAGTCATCTCAGTCATCTAAACACTAGTCTCACACAGAAGACTCTACATCTCTCTGCAGCCTGACTTTTGCCCCTTGCCCCTCTGTGTAGGTTATTGCTGTCCCAGAAGGACACTGGTACTGTACTCGAGAATCTGGCTTTCGTCTGGATGTGGGAGTTTCTGAAGATGCAATGATGGCTCCAGTTCCACAGCACAGCTTTGGGGCGCATTGGATGTGGCATGGAAGCTCACACAATGTGCCACCGGATTCTGTTACTGTTGTGCCCCCAAATTCAGGCTGGATGGTGGTGGCGTGGATGCCCTCATCATGGAACATGCATTTGATGCGCTTGGCAATGTCCATGTAGGCATCAGGGTCATGACACTTGATGTGAGCCGTTGCAATGATGCGGCTGCCAGCCAGCTGCCAGACATGCAGTTCATGCACAGCCAGCACACCCTCCAGACTATGGAGGCGCAGGCGCAGCCGCCCCACGTCCACCTCCTTGGGCACAGTCTGCAGCAGAATGAGGGCAGATTCTCTGAGCAGTGGAAAAGTGGTATAGAGCAGAATGCAGACCATCAGTACACATAGGGTGGGGTCAAGGTACAGCACCCAGCAGGGTCCAGCAGAGGGCACCTCTGATCTGGAGGTCCCATTATTGGGCATCTGATGAGGGCAGTGTTGGCTGAAGCAGGGGTTGCTGCAAAGCCCTTTTGGAGGACATGGCTGCCAAACATAGGTGAAGATGAGGGCATTTACAACCACAATGACAGAGCCCAGAGCATCCCCGAGCACATGGAGGAACACACCATGCATGTTAAGCTGATATGATGAGCTGGGGTTGGCCTCAAAGTCTTCTACATGCAACCCACCATTTAGATGCACATTGATTTCCTCCTTGCAGACCATTTCAGCTGCGAAGACAGAACAACAATACAATTTAACAGAACTTATGCCATGTTTTTATGGTGCCTTCTAATTAAGATTTTTGGATACATCTCACAAGGCCAAAATTGTTTGATGATAGGCTAACATAAATAAACAGGTAGGCCTAGTTAGATTAACTGAGACAAATTTTAAAAATATTTTGTAGCAAAATCTACCAACCACTTTTTCTCTGGCCGCCAGGGCTCACCACCAAGTTACAGGCCAGGTCCTCTGATGACCCATCAAGTCTGGATTTTGTGTTGATGGATTTTTCTGGTACTTTCGTCTTGGTCCGGTGAGAATGAGCGTGAGAGTGTCCATGACCAGCGTGTTCATGAAACAGAAAAAGACCCAACAGGTTGACGAGAAGACCAGCGCCACCAACCCAGATAACAGCCCGAGGATTTTCGATTTCATGAGGGACTGTGTATCGCTCCACAGCCTCGAGCAGGATAGTAAAGCACAAAGCTGTCAAAAACACCGCATTAACCAAAGCTCCCATAACTTCAGCTCTGATCCAGCCGTATGTATTTGTAGCAGTGGACTGTGTCATTTCTGCAAAGCGCACAGCAATCAGGGCCACAGCTAAAGCTATCACATCCGAGAGCATATGAAACGAGTCAGAAAGCATGGCAAGAGAAGCGGTCATTCGACTGACCACAACTTCGACTATAAAAAATCCAAAAGTTAGTGACAGCATGCACAGTAGCCGCCCGCGTTTAGGTTCCCATGCCATATTTCGAGAATGGACCGATTCTATAAACAAAATGTGACCTCAAAACTAGCTGATTTAGCCTAAAAGTGGTGAAGCCACTCAGCCTTGGAAATAAACCGTTGTGGTAAACTATAGGGTCGCTATTAGCAACTCGCGAGCCTTAAAGGTGCCATTCTAACGACGCTGCGGTATTGACTTCTGGTATTTTTTCTTGGAGGTAGCACGAAAGAGGCTAATCTCAAAATTTATGGCACAACAGAATAAACACGCCTATTAAACAATGCTATTCAGTCCTTGTTGTTCTAGTTCATTGAGTTCAGGGAAAGAAGTCGCAGTTTGCACTCGGACCAGATGAAGTTCTACACACGGAGTTGCCGACGAGAAACACCCTCCTGGATTTCCATTGGTCAAAGATTGCGTAACTTTGAGAACAGCTTGCTCCTAGTCCGGCTGTCCGTAGGCTAGTGGTTTTAAAGTGCAATTAGGTCTGCTAATTTTGACGGGGGAAAGGGGGGAGATGTTTTGACATAGTGACCTGATTATGAAAAGGTTTCTAAACAGGTTGCATAGACAGCAGTCTCAGTAGCCTATCTTCTTTATCTTGTCCCAATTATTTCGGACTAGACAGGGATGTCGTCACACTTTGTTTTTTTTTTTTTTTTTTACATAGAAGACAAGAACAAAAACAAGAGCCATGTGACTATTTAGATTTCCATTTTATTTTAATAAGAATTAACTGACTCATCCACACCCATGTCCAAACTATTGAATAAAATATAAAAAATGACGGACAAAATAAAAACAAAAGCAGCCTATGCTATAGGCCTAGGCTATGTGCGCTATTTATGTACTGATATAAACTGTTCCTGGTTATAATTAATATTTTTTAATAATTGTAGACACACGAAAATGTAATAAAACGGTTGTAGTTTATTACAGCATCTTACCTAGGGCGTGGGCTAGACGCCTGTCCATTGTCTGCGGAGCAGGGAGGAGACCAAGGAGGTAAAGTGGGCTGGTCTGTCAGCGTTGGTTCGTTCCTGAAGCATCTTTTCATTGTACCACATTTCCTGTCAGTTTGTCTTTTGGTAGCTGAAGATAATAAAGATGTTGAAGAGTCCTCTATCAATTTACACTGGGATACAAGCGAAGGCACCATGCCACTGAGGAGATCATCGCCATTGAATATAAAATGCCTTTGGGGGAATGCAACCTACCTAATGGCTCTATAAAGAACAGGGAGGAAGCCGGACTCAGAGGTATATCATTGTGCAAATTGTGATAGCCATTTTTGACATGTCGCGAAAGAGTTCAGACAGCGTTGTGTTTCGATTGCGGAGAATGTCTATGGCTAAGAACAGTGAAACGGTGAAGGTTGTGGTTCGCTGCCGCCCCATCAGCAAGAAAGAGGAGGCGATGAATCATGAAAAAATAGTTGAAGTAGATGTCAAATTGGGACAGGTTACAGTGCGTAATCCTAGGGCGCAGCCAGGAGCAATCATGAAAACATTTACATTCGATGCGGTGTATGACATGGCTTCCTCCCAAAATGACCTATATGACTACACATGCAAACCTCTTGTGGAATCGGTTCTTAAAGGTTTTAATGGAACTATATTTGCCTATGGACAGACAGGGACAGGTAAAACGTACACAATGCAGGGTTTGCAAACAGACGATGAAAAGCGTGGAGTAATTCCAAATTCATTTCATCACATTTTTACAAATATATCCAGATCTCAAAATCAACGATATTTAGTGCGTGTCTCCTATATAGAAATATATCAGGAAGAGATTAGGGACCTGTTGTGCAAAGACAACAACAAGAAACTTGAGTTGAAGGAGAGTCCTGAGTCTGGGGTGTATATGAAAGGCCTGTTGTCAGTGGTAACCAAAAGCATAAAAGAAATTGAACATGTAATGGACATGGGAAACCAACTCCGATCTGTAGGTTTCACCAAAATGAATGAACGCAGTTCTCGGTCACATGCCATCTTCATTGTGACCATTGAGTGCAGCGAGACAGGCTTAGATGGCGAAGATCACATCCGGGTTGGAAAACTTAACATGGTAGACCTGGCTGGCAGCGAGCGTCAAAGTAAGACTGGGGCCAAAGGGGAGCGCTTCAAGGAAGCTGCGAAGATAAATCTATCTCTGTCTGCTCTTGGCAATGTCATATCTGCCCTGGTGGACGGCACAAGCACTCATGTTCCATACAGAGACTCCAAACTCACACGATTGTTGCAGGACTCACTTGGGGGCAACTCCAAAACAGTTATGGTGGCCACCATTGGTCCTGCATCCTGTAACTATGAAGAGACTATCACTACCCTGCGGTATGCCAACCGGGCCAAGAACATCAAGAACAAGCCTCGCATAAATGAAGACCCCAAAGATGCCCTGCTCAGGGAGTTCCAAGAGGAGATTGCCCGTCTGAAAGCACAACTTGAAGAGAGAGGGATGCTCGCCAGAGAGAGAAGGAGGAAGAGGAAGGACACCATCACAATGAAGAGAAGTCTGAGCAGCGGGGAGATGGAAAGGCCAAAAGAGGGTTATGTTGACGTGGTGGAGACGGTACAAGAAGAGAAGGATGGAGATGAGGCCGAGAGGAAAGCGGAAAAACTCAAGTACCGGAAGAGTGTTAATGGGAACCTAGAGATGTTCCGGTTGCCTGAGGAGAAAGAGAAGACTGTGGAAGAGCTGCAAAAAGAACAAGAAGCCATGGAACTCCTGATAGAGAAATATAAGGTGAGGATAACTATGTAAGGGTTTTGATAGTAAGAAGAAGATTCCATGAATCATGTGAGGTGTTATAAATTTGTTATTAGTTTTTACTATTATTGAACTTGAACTTGCTCATTACAACATTTATTTCTATGTCCTCCAGGCTATGGAAAGCAAGTTGTTGGTTGGTGGTAAGAATATTGTAGATCACACCAATGAGCAACAGAAAATGCTGGAAATGAAGAGGCAAGAAATTGCAGAGCAGGTAGGAGACAAGATAGTAAGCTTGTTACATTGCTACTGAAATGGGCAATGACGTATATTATATTGACTGACTGAGTCACCCTTCCTCCCCCTCTGCCATCACCTCATTCTTTCTGTCTCTGTATTCTTTTTCACTGGGGCAGATGAGAGAGGAGAGGGAGATGCAACAGCAGATGTTTGACCAGGATGAAGAAACTGTGGAGCTGAGAGAAACATTCACCACATTGCAGCAAGAGGTTGAACTGAAGACCAAGAAACTAAAAAAGGTGAGTCTGTTTGCTTAAGAAATGATGATGTATTTAGCTCCTTTGATCATATGAGAATGTTAAAATCCCATCATTTCATTTTATCTACACTATTCTTAACTAATTATTCATTATCTGTATTATCTCTCAGGGTTTACAGTAGATGATGTTTTGAATAAATTGGATTTCAGTCATTTTTTCATCCTTAATGGTTTGTCACTAATGGTTTGGTATGCAGTTGTATGCAAGGTTGCAGCTGGTAAAGACTGAAATCGGAGATATCATTGATGAGCATGTTGCCACGAGACAGGAGCTGGAACAAACACAACATGAACTGATCAGGGAGATGAAGTTTAAGTGAGCACTTACTCAATCCAATGCACTCTATTTTGATACTTTCACTTTTTGTGTACATTTTGTGTTAATTTTTTGGAATGCATGCATACACCAACTAAATTCACAAACCTAAACACACATTGCATCATAAGTGTATTAAACAAAAAGGAGAAATCAGATGTGATTCATTCCATAACATTGTTGTCCGAGGTCCTCTTGTGCTGAAAAAAAAAGAAAATTTCATGCAATAGGCCAAATGGTTTATATTAACTGAATGGATTTTGAAAGTACCAAAAACATCCCACCAACATAATATTCCACCTTTAATTATGGGAACATCAAGGAATGAATTAAAACATGTCATGTCATGTGTAAGACAGTTGAGTAGGGTCTAACTGAAACATAAAGTCATAACCTGCATATGGCTATGATAATAATAATGCATATTCTGATTCCAATACTCTCGATTTTCCTCTATGCCCCATTCAGTTCATGTTAGCTATCAGTTTTCCATTTGATCTATATTTGATCAAATTTTTTCTCTTTTTTGATCAGCAGGGCTCATTGACCTCAGACAAGGAGATGAAATAAATCACTGACTTTTTTGCATACCAAACTGCTTTGAGTTGAGTGGATTGGGTTTCCTGCATGTTATAATCGTGTCATTAAATAAAAAATGATGCATGACTGGAAGGTTACAAGTAGCTACATCACAACAACTGACAACTTTGGTCATAATCTACACAGGCTGACTTTGAGTTTGTATGAAAAACATCTGCTGTTGATTATTTTGCAAAAAAAAGGGTTGATAATGGACATTAAAACACATATGCCTGTCATTTGTGGTTTCAGGAATCTGATCATAGAAAATTTCATCCCACCAGAGGAGAAGAACAAAATTATGAATAGACTACAATATGACAGTGAAGAGGACCAGTGGAGAATGATTTCACTTATTCACTCAGAGTAGTAAGAAGAAGCATTTATTACCTGACTGTCCTTCTAATGTTCAAAATTGTGATCATGTTCATAAAAAAACATCATCATTCCATTGCTGTTTATTTTAGCCACCACTGCCGTGTCAAGCGCAGGCCAGCATCTGTAGTGGGATATAAGCGGCCTATCAGCCAGTACGCCCAGTCTGCAGCAGCCACAGGAGCACCTCCCAGATACAGGGTTGGTGGTACTTCATTATGGAAGTAACACAGTGTAGGGACACCTATTTTCATTGATTTCCAACATACTTGGTACCCATTTAAAGGAGAAGTCCGGTGTGACTTGGACATGGACTGTACTGGAAGATGTTACCGAGTACAAACATATATCCAATGCTCACCTCCGTTCACCCCCAGCATTCCGCATTAAACCGTTTTTAGCCGAAGCTTTCATTAACCTTACACTGCTAGCTATAGGGGCACAGCTTTGCCTATGCAGCTAAATCGATATTTTTACACCATTAACAAGGTTCAAAGTTACTCCACACTTCACTGGTAGACTTCTGAGGGCCCTGACATTTAAAACGAGACAATGAGTACTTTGAAAGTGCACAGGTTCTTTATTAAAAAGACAGTTTATAAAGACTGTACCTCCTCAGAATTTCCCGGTCGCCACCATCTTGAAATTAAATCATGATAAGTCTATTGATGAGCTACAACCTTATAAATGTCTTTGGTCAAACTCTTTTAAGTTTCATCATTTGTTGGTGCTTTAGTGCTCATGTAGACAGTCCCCATATATTTTCAGCTGAAATCCAAGCACTTCTACTGAATATCATTTTCAATCTGTTCCCCTGTCCTATCTGTTCGTCAGTCGACTTATTGTGATTTAATTTCAAGATGGCGGTGACCACAAAATTCCGTGAAGGTACTGTTTGTATTTACGGCCTTTTTAATAAGTACCTGTTTACTTCCAAAGTTCTCATTGTCTCGTTTTAAATGTCAGGGCCCTCAGAAGTCTACCAATTAAGTGTGGAGTTACTTTGAACCTTGTTAATGGTGTAAAAATAGCGATTTATCTGCATAGGAAAAGCTGTGCCCTATAGCAAGCAGTGTAAGGTTAATGAAAGCTTCGGCTAAAAACAGTTTAATGCTGAATGCTGGGGGTGAACGGAGGTGAGCATTGGATATATGTTTGTACTTGGTAACATCTTCCAGTACAGTCCAGGTCCAAGTCACACCGGACTTCTCCTTTAAGCTAAGCAGAAACAGCAGAAACAGGCACATTCATTATGACAGTACTAAAAGAAAAAGGAATGCCCGCACACTTCTGAAACTCCAATACTTTTAATGATGGTACTGCTGCAACTTTTCGACCCTAATGGGTCTTCATCAGGCGATGATTTTGCCTGATGAAGACCCATTAGGGTCGAAACATTGCAGCAGTACCATCATTAAAAGTATGGGAGTTTCAGAAGTGTGCGGGCATTCCTTTTTCTTTTAGTACTGTCCACTCTTTTGCCCTGCACCTCACCGTGGGATGTGCACACTACCGCCTCTAACATTCATTATGACAAACATAAGTTGTTGCACCCATGATTGACAGAGTTCTGAATTCTAATAGTGAAACAACATGTGTTTAAAATAAATATTTTAAGGTTAAGGATCTTCAATGTTACCTTGACAACATCCTGGAAAGGTTATTTTGTAAACTTAAAAATGTCATCCCGTGGACTCTGAGGAGGTTTAATGTGTGATTTGACAGGCGGAGAACATCATGCTGTTGGAACTGGACATGACTCCACCAGCCATGTTTCACCTGAACTTGGACGGCACAGATCTAATCAGCAGAGACCAACTCCCTGACTTTGTCCACCTTCGCAGAAGAGGCACAGCAACTCGGGTCAGGAAATCAGAATCCTGGTGAGATAGAGGAGCTTCCTTTGTGTTTTGATTTTGAATAGTTGACACAAGTTCATGTTTTCAATTCCCTGAAAAAGTGTTGACAGGCAACAGATCTGAGGATGTCTCTTGGGAAGTCTTGTTTGTACAAGTGCACTAGTTTTGAGGCTCACCCATTATGTTATATTTACACAGACCAAAAGACAGGGTGTGTGTAGCAGGATTGTAGGCTATCTTGCATGCAGATGATCCTACATCAGAAGCAACAGTGAAACATGGAGAGGAACTGCTTCAAAACACCATCACATGGTGTGTTGTGAGCTCAGAACAGATGGTCCATACGTCTTGAAATCCCCCAGTCATCTTGTTGTTGTCTGTTCTCTCCTCAGGAATCAGGCATCTTGTATGGCCTCGACCTCTTCAGCCTGCTGGCTGGCTCCTGGGTCCCCACGCTCTTCAGTTTCTCAGGGTGCCTGTGGGTCCACCCTTCCTGCTGAGAAAGAAGCCTAACTGAATCATCCATGGATGAACTCCGTGCCTGTGTGCATCCCTTCATTGCAAACATGTAATCTGCTTCCTGCCCATTGCCAGAAAAAAAGGAAGCAAGACAGAGCAAACAGCTTTGCAAATTGGTGTTAGCATTATTTTTTTTTAATTTCAAGCCAAGCATTTTTATTATTTATATTATTTAAAAACTGAGTATTTTTGCCTCTTCAGCTTTGTAAAAAAAACTTTTTTGAAGCTTGAATACTTGAAAAGCACAAGGTTGTCTCTGAATGGCTTTAAACCATTTAGCCATTAGCAAGTTAGACATGGAAAATGAATTGCAACCTTTGTGAATGTTGCAATATTAAATTATAACTCAGTTGATGAAAACTTTGGTAAACAGCTTTATTGTGACCTGACATATGTATATTGGCTAAAGCATTTAAATGCTTATGTATTTTTCAGTGTAAATTTGGAATGCATTATGTATCTGTTACAATGTTACCAAGAAAAAATAGAAAATAATATCCAAACTGCTCTCTGAGTTAACGATTAATAGAAATGTGTCTATGCTGATTTAGTTTGCATGTTGCGCTGCTCTGTGTTGGCATTCAAACATTCTTTCCAAAAACAAGATCAGCACTGACCTCTACAGCAGGAAAAAAGACAAGCCAAGATGTATGCCAAGTGTGTCCGAGACAGATTGTAAAACAGCATGTATGATGGTTTTTGCTTAGCTCTCTTCGTTCTTGCATGTTTTATGTTCGCCGTTCATTATACTTGTAATCATATTTGTAAATACTGGTTTAACCTGTCATTGCATTTATTTTTAATAGACTATAGCCTACCCAATATAACTATTTTATATGTGCAACTTGAATTTCTACTTAGGTTTCCAGAGAAGTTTTACTCTGCTATTTAATGTCACAAATTCATTGTATCAGAATCTTTTCTGGAGTTGAAAGCAGATCTATATAGGCAATCCTGTCTTTTAATGAAGATGTGGAGGTCGTTTGGTCGAAGAGGCCAATACAATCCCCCTGCTCATCACCTTTCTAGTTGTTATACAGTAAGATGACGTTTTCTTAAGGGTCAGTCACATGACTGTCGTTTGTACAGTAAAACCCAATATGGCAGAAATGGTGGCTTCTGCACGGTAACTAAAGCAACATTTTCACGTAGACAGCAAGACGCACGTACAATCGGTCGACACTCCGCACCGACCGCAAACATGAGGGAGAAACAAAGAAAGAAGAAGGGGCGGACATGGGCAGAAGCAGCCAAAACGGTAAAATTATAACGACATGACGCGTTTGTTTTGATTGTTGTTACCCTGCGCTCCCACTTGTACAACTGTGTTATGAGTTCATGACCCGCTAGTGTAGACGGTCTATTGCGCATGAAACGCAAGGCCTAGTTGCTGTCAGAACCATTAAAGTTGTTTGAGAATGGGTACCATGATTAGATGGAATTGTATTAGATGGAGCACATTTAGTTTTTTTTTCGCTTCGTCAGTTACAGCTAAACTTTTCCATACAAACCGTCTTTCTCCCGTGTAACGACAGCACCAGACGTATTAGCTAGCCTAGCAGGTATTAGTTAGCTTAGCTAAGCGCATGACGTCTGTCTTCGACTAGCAAGTTAGCATAGATAGCTAACTATGCTTGGCTAACTGGTTTAGCGGCTGATGAGATGTGAAAGGAATATTACAGTTTGCACAAGTAACACGTCTATAGCACACTCGACTATAGTTTACTGTATATAAAGTATGCCTTGTTTTTACAATTAAGGTCGTACAGACGGTTTTGATGGAAGGCTAGCTAGCTCCTCAACGTAAAAATGCTAAGCTGCTACCGAGCTAGCTGTCAAAACTGACCCAGCCAGCGAACTCAATGATAACATTGGTTTCTCAGTGGTTTGTTAACTTACAACCGAGCCATGGCGATTGACTTGTTGATGAAGTTACAGTAGTTTGATAAATCTGATCACACATGTCTCTAATACAGAATGCTTTTCTTAACTTACACCCAAAGGGTTTGATTTTGTTGGACTCCTTCCCTTGTTAAGATTAAGTTAGTTATTTCTACACGTCCAATCAACTTAGCCTCGTATTTCAATATGTGCATTCTGTATTGGGACTTAACAATAGATTTTGAAACATTATTTTCCATTAAACTGGGATGTAATGTAAATTGCACGCCGCCATGCCATCCAGTTAACGTTAGTGTCGGGAATGTGATACTATCGCAGCAGCTGAAATGTTAACAGCGGGATACAAAGCACAAACATTGTTGCAAAATAGTATCTATCCAGACCCATCTTTGCCTTTTTGCTATTCCTCCGGGTTTCATTTCCCTGGTAATATTGAGTCTTTCACAAAAGAACTGGCCTTTTCATGCGTTGAATAGCTGATATCACTGGCTTGAAAGTTTGAACGTTATTGTTATAAGGATAGATAGCTCAGGGAACATGTATTTTATAGAAGATATGTAATAGTTTATTTTTCTACATTTAAGTTGAACATTTAGTCATGCATTGTTTAAGACATATTAAGGCCACCTGTTGCAGTTTAATGAGAAGGCAAAGATTACAAAAAAAATATTTTTTTCTGACATCAATTCAGCACTCTATGTGTGTCTTCTATGAGCTTTACTCTTTTCTGTCTGCGAGTAATATAATGTTTGGAT
>JAGFZM010000011.1:815389-833212 GCA_017657215.1 Limnothrissa miodon
CACACTCAAACCACAGGGGAGCTGTATAAGCTCATCACATTATCACATTACATCACATGACAGCACTGCATATGGTTTTATTAAGGTCTTGAATTAGGTGCTGTGTGTGTATATGTGTGTATGTGTGTGTTTGTGTGTGTGTGTGTGCGCTCGTGCGTGTTGAGGGAGTGAGGTACTGTATGTGTGGGTGTCTTGCTTGGTGCATTTCCATATGAGACATGTTTGCATCCTCATGCATTCACCTAGCTCTGGGTTGGTCCATTTATGTATTGCATTTTAATGTATTGTGTATTGTGTGTGTGTGTGTGTGTGTTCAGGCCTTAAAGCAGCAGCAGCAGAGGAACCAGCGGAGGCAGTGTGTGATGGCATCCAGCTCTAGCCCACGGCTGCTGTTGAAAAGCGTGAAGGGACTGGCCGACAGTGTGGACCCCAAGCCAGGTAGCGCTGATTACCCACTATCCATCTCTGCTGCCCATACTGCCATCACTGCCTATCCACGTTTACGCTCATCCATCGCCGCCAAGTCAGGTACAGAAGATCTCTAGTGCAAACACACTTATGTGCACACGTACACACACACACACACACACATATACACACACAGCACCTAATTCAAGAGTGTGTGTGTGTGTGTGTGTGTGTGTGCTGTGCTGTGCTGTACTGTGCGTGTGCTGTGCGTGTGCTGTGCGTGTGTGTGTGTGCATGTCCTGCAGCGTGGGAGTTGAAGCAGGTGGAGCGGCCCCCTGCCAGCCCTCAGAACTCCAGCTCCTCCTCCTCCTCGTCCTCGGCGAAGGCAGACTGCCCCCCCTCCGGCAGGAAGCTCTCCCAGCGCTCCAGCCGCCTCAGTGCGCGTGAGTGCCACCAGCCAATGCACAGCCTAGACCGCACACAGGCTCTTTTCTAGTCAAATAGCAACTAAATGGAGCAGCCAAATGTAAAAGCTTCTTGGTGTACAGAAAATGCTGCCCACAATAGTCATTTAATTGTATTATAGTATTGTGTGGTTAAGACTGCAAATGCACTCAAGAAATTGACTGGAACACAAGTAATAATACTTTTTGCCAACAGACCAGTCACACTAAGGGCCCGATAATGCACACGGCGCACAGTGCTTTCGCGACTTGTGCAACCTATCACTGCTATTTTGTCAGTTGTGCTATTTCAGTCCTCGAAATATAAAATTCAAATGTACATCACATACATCACACCATGGTTATTTTATTAAAATATATAATATTTGCAAACCTTAGTTGATTGCAGTAAGCACTGAGAATTAATAAGTAGCCTAACTGACGGGCTATTTGACCAGTGGCCGACACATAGGGATGTAAATACACCTTTCAAGCGAGATTGTCAAGAAACAAGACTGTAGGCCTACATATTAGGCTACACCACCCGAACATCATTTAAGTTAAAGCAACACGCCACCTTACTTCAGTATTGAAATATGTTCTTCCCCTAACTTAGACGAGTTGATACATACCTGTTTTGTCTCTGTGCGTGCACGCAATTGTTTTGGTGTGCGATGCTACTTTCTTAGCATTTAGCTTAACCCAGTTCTTTCAATGTACACCAAATAGCCTTGAAGTTAGAAGCCACCAAGCAAATCCACGTGTTTCGTATTTACATGCGGATACTCGAATAGTTATTAAAGATGGTTGTGGTGACACAAAATAAAATGTAGCAATTTGTAAGCAGATAAGAAGGAGAACTATGTATGGCGGAAGAAAACTTGGGAGCCCTTTGCCGTCGGCGCAGTAACATCCTTCGGGGAGAACATATACAGTCAATGGGGGAGAAGATTTGTCAGGAGTGAGGATATTACTGTGCCGACGGCGAAGGGCTCCCAAGTGTTCTTCCGCCATACATAGTTCCCCTTGTTATTTGCTTAGAAAATCGCTACGTTTTATTTTGTCACCACAACCATTAGGAGAAGAACATATTTCAATACTGAAGTACGGTGGCGTGTTGCTTTAATATTTTGGTTATATATACTGTAAATCTCCCATGCTTCACCTTGCGCACATTTTCTTCACATGAAAACATTTTGCCAAGTATAATCCGCCATCATAATACATAATACGCCATGGAACAAGGAATGCGCCGTGCGCCAGACTTTCAAAGGGAATGAGAGTGTGAACTCCTATTGGTTTGTAACATGCTACACTCCAAACACACCCATGACCAATTTACTAATTTAAGACAACCCATTTGAACTATGCGCCAGGCGCGATGTCCACTTTTCCTACAGGCAATATAGCATTCTGCGCTGGCCCCTCCCCCAAAGAGAACTGCGTTTTAGACTTCAGACTATGCACGATTGAACTTCAGGCCCAAAATGCTTCTGTCTGTCTTGCTTACTTAGGTCAACTAAAGCGAAGCCGGTGTGAGATTGATGTGGAGACCCCCGACTCCATCCTGGTGAACACCAACCTGCGCGCACTCATCAACAAGCACAACTTCTCGGCCCTGCCGCACGAGTGCCAGCTCAAGCTCCTCAAGCTGCTGCCCAAGGTGGACCAGCAGGTGAGCATGGTCACTGTGGGGAAGACTGTCAGTCAAAGATTCACTCTCGGCCCAAGGGTGTTGTGTGTGTGTGTGTGTGTTTGTTTGTTTGTTTGTTTGTTTGTTTGTGTGTGTGTGTGTGTGTGTGTGTGTGTGTCTGAATGTCGTTGTATGTCTGTGAGATTGTGACAAGTGGTGTGTGTGGGAATGTGATGAGTATATGAGTTTGTTTGTAAACAATAAGTTAAGTATGTAAATATATGTTTCTGTGAGCTCTGTGTGAGTGTGTTGCATTTATGTGCGGGCATGTGTGCACACTGGCATCAACTGCCACTACGCCCACGAGAGAACACATGCCAGGGCACCATCTGCTGGGAAGATGAGTGAGTCGTAATTAAGAGATTGGTGTGAGGCATTGGCCCAGATCTCCCGTTAAGGACAACAGGGTTCAGTGTTGAAGGCAAGCCAGGATGAGAAAGTTCATTACAATGTAGCATCAAACTCGATTTGTGTGCCAAATGAGGTGGCGATGTAGGTACAGTAGCAATAACTGAGGTGATCTGGGGTTTCTGGCGATGATCAGAGGGGCTTTGATTACAGTAGGTGGTTGGCATATTTGTGATGTTAATGACAAAGCTGCTCGTGAGATTGATTGTCGTTACAATGCTATTGTGTAATTATGATGACCTTGATGGCTTTTGATTGATTTGAATTGGTGGCTTTTCCATATTTTTCACAGGCTTGCATGGATGGCCCCGTTCTGAAGGTCACCAGCTCTGCCTTAAACAATGAGTTCTTCACCTCGGCAGCCCAGTCCTGGAAGGAGCGTCTCTCTGAAGGTTTGCTTTGTCCTGTTCTACAGTTTTAAGACGTTAAAACCAGTGCAGCTCTTTTAAGAGGTCTAAGTGGGGATCTCCAGCAGTAAAATCCTTGTACCCCCCCCCCATACCTCCCTGAGGTGCTCACTGTGAGGTGTTGTGGTGTTGCAGGGGAGTTTACCCCAGAGCTGAGGCTGAGGATGAGGCAGGAGTTTGAGAAGGAGAAGAAGGTGGAGCTGTGGAAAGAGCGCTTCTTTGAGAGCTACTATGGCGAGCAGTAAGTCCTGCCAGACGTAGTTCCTCCTCGACTGCAGACTCTGCAGACTGCATCCCCTACAGGCATTACACTGGCTGCTGTGAGGCTTTTGGTGTTAGTTGTCAAGCATTTAGATGCATTGATCACAAAAAAGTAAATTAAATTATTTATCAGAAATATTATATGTGATAAAAAATTATAGAATAAAGGCTCATGTTTAATTGTTGGCCGGCTTCAGAGTTGCCGGCTTCTTTTACTATTCTGTTCCCTTGTCTGTGCTGTTTGTCATCTCCTGCCTTTCTCATTTCCGTCCTCTATACAGTTCTGGTTTGACTTTACAAGAGTCTCGAGAGCTTCTTGACGATGCGGGGACAGACGTTCCCTCTCAGGAGGCCAGCACACTTCCCTGTAAGCCGTCAGCTGTACAGTCAATCAGGGACGTCCGGGAACACAGCCAAGACCTCCAACCGTTGCCCACAGAATCCGAATGGGAGAAGGCGCCAGAGAAGCCGGTCAGCCAGACGACAGCCTCCAGCAGTGTCCGCTCTGCCGATCTGCTGCAGAGAAGGTCCCAGGCACAGGCTCCAGAGTTTCCCCGCACTACCCCCACACTCACACGCTCCATGTCCCTGAGGGCAGAGGCCAGCCAACACGCAGCACAAGAGGCTTCAGCCCCCGAGACGCCATCTACTCCAGCACCAGCTCAGGCTTCAGCCCTTTCTCCAACTCTAGCTCAGGAAGGACCCGCTCCATCTCGGTCTCCATCCCCAGCTCCATCCCCTACTCCACTGGCCCCCGTCTCTTCTCCCTCCCCAGCTACCAGTCCTCTTTCTCTGGTGGCTGCCTCCTCTGCTGCTGCCTCCCCCACAGCCCTGGCCTGTGGCACTCCACACAGAAATGAGAAGACCCAAGCTGCTCGCAAAGACAGTCCTGCACCCACGCCAACACCAGCCCCAGCTGTGGTAGAGAGTCCTGCAACCTCTCCTGCTCCTTCCACAGCCATTGAGCCCCTCAAGAGGAAGTCCTCCAGCCAGCAGGAGGCAGAGGCGGTCCCCTATAAGAAGCCGTGCCCACCTCTGTCAGGAGGAGCCTCAGGAGTCACTGCCTCATCATTACTATCCTCCTCTTGCTCTTCTTCCTCCTCCTCCTCTCCACCCCCTACCACCACCACTAACTCCTCAGCACTGCTGTCTTCTGCAGCAGCGGCGCCTGCAGTCACTCCCAGTAAAGAGCAGAGGGTGCCTCCTCTCATTGTAAGTCTGGGCTTGGTGACCCATCCAGATATGTTCTGTGTCATTACAGTATGATCCCAGTGTGTCTTCTGACCCAATCCTGAAGCTAATTCATGCCAGTTAAAGGAGAACTTAAAGGTTGCGGTCATTTGGTACAAAAACGATAAATAGTCTGTTGAGCAATCAGGACAATAGTCTGCTGATCTTAAGAACCTCCCAACAGATTGCTTTTATTTTGACGTTGGCCACTGCCCCCATGGTGAGATTTAGGATATTAGCATGGAAAAACTCTATTTTACATCTGTTGTGGTCTTGGAAGAAACCTTGGCTCAGGGGGCTAACCCAACTGCCCTAAGGTCATGCAATGATGCATATTTGCAGTTGCTCTGATGTTAGTGTTATGTTGTTATGTGTAACTCTGTCTTGCTTTATTGTCTCTTTCAGATCCCTGTATCTCGTATTCTGGCAGCTGCTCCTCCTCCAAGTCCGGTGTCCCCTCGACCCCCGCTGGTGGTGGCCCCCCAACGCTCGGGGCGCACAGGTGCTCGCACTCTTGCTGACATCAAGGCCAAAGCCCAGCTGGCCCGGGCTCAGAGGGCAGCCGCCGCTGCTGCAGCGGGCACCTCCCCTCGTGGGACTGTGCCTGGGCCAGGGCCCGGTGGTGGTAGTGCCCCCTCCACCCCCACCTCGCTGTCTAGCGGGAGCGAGACACCCTCTCCTGTAAAGCTCAGCCCTGGGTCGCCAGCCCCCATTGGGCGCCTCTCTCACACCCCACCCAGCGCTGCCAGCGCAGCCGATGGCCGAGGTCTGACCGGATCACAGAGCAACCAACTGCATTCACACAACATTTTCAGGTCCTCGCTTACGCACCTTCAGAGACCACCAGCAGCCATTGGTCCTGGAGGAAACATCATGTCAGCGGCTACCACCTCACTCATCGCCTCTCTCAAGTCCAGCTCGTCCTCCATCCCAGCCAACAACCCGCTGGTCACGCAGCTGCTGCAGGGCAAAGAGATCCCCTTGGAAAAGATCCTCCCCCGGCCTCTGGCTCGGCCTGAGAACCCCCATCCCCACCACCACCACCACCATCACCATCATAAGTCCACCACAGGCCCGGCTGGGCATGAGGAGCAGAGCAAGCTTCGGCAGCAGATTCCAGGTCAGCCGGTGGCGCATGGCCCCCCAGGTGGCTCTGGTCCCGTCCGCCCTGTGTTCAGAGCAGAGCAGTCCGTCTCCTCTCATCAGTCACGGGAGATGCTGGACAAGGAGACCCAGGAGCAGATCCTCCAGGTGTTCATGCGAAGCCAGCCGTACGGTCCTGCAGTCTCCCAGCTGGGTGTCCCACAACCTCCACAGCCGCTTCCCTCCCACAGCAGCCTGGACCGGCCCTTCTTCCCTGCAGGCCTGCTGGGCCGCAAGCGCAGCTCCCGGCCGGCCATGACGGGCCACTACCTGCTCAACGTGTCCACCTACGGCCGCTCGGATGGCAGCAAGCGCCTGCTCCTCTCCACCCCACAGGCGAGCCTGAAGACGGAGAGCCCCGAGGCGGGGGAGGCGGCATGCCTGAAGGAGGAAGAGCCAGAAGAAACGAAGGCGACCGCAGCAGAGACGGGGCAGGGAGAAGTGGAGAAGAGAACGGTGAAGATGGAAGAGTCAGACAGCCCACAACGGTGCTCATGGGTCAAACAGGAGGCCGGGTTGGACGGCCCAAGCCCCAAGATGCTGTTGAGCAGCAGCACAGTCAGTGGCTCACACACCACCACCACCACCAGTAGTAACTCTGAGAGCCCTCAGGGTAGGGGCCAAGCGCTGGGGCCCTGCTCTTACGGGGGCACCATCAGCATGTCCGTCCCCCCCGTGCTCAACCACTCCTCAGCAGGCTCCAGCGCCCCCGCCTCCACGCAGACACCATCAGAAGCCGATGCCGGCAGCGGCAGCGTCATGTCCTTCTCTGTCACTGTGACGACCATCCCCACCGGTCACCACCCAGGCGGCAGCCCAGATGAGGACTCCCCCGAGCAGGTCTTCATGGAGGGCAGCAACATGGAGGAGGTCCAGTCCAAGTGCTACTGCCGCCTCAAGGCCATGATCATGTGCAAAGGCTGCGGGGCCTTCTGCCATGATGACTGCATCGGGCCCTCCAAGCTCTGCGTCTCCTGCCTGGTGGTCCGATGAGTGAGCTAGCAGCAGTGGGCTGCAGAAAGGGAGGCGCTGAACACAAACTCTGCCTGACTGACTCTGTAAAGGGAGGGAGAGGGAGGGTGTGTACAGGCCGTTCAGGGTCCATGTCGTCTCAAGCCAGAGGCAAGCAGGTCCAGGGGAGCCCACCCCTCATCAGTGGGAAGCAACACAAGCACCTTGACTTCAAAAGAAAACAAACAAAAAACAAAACCACCCGAGGCACGACTTTGAGTAGTGGCAATATTTTCTAACTGATGTTTTTGTTTTCGCAATTATTTTTTTAAAAGATTGCTGAGGCATAGCTTTTGCATTTGCGCTTAAAAAAAAAAGAGGAATAAAACGAAATGGCTGTGGATATTTTTGTAGAATCTAAAGGGCAATTAGGAACTTCCTTTGACACTTCCCTCATACAGATAACAGTTGCATGACCAGCTGCCCTCAAGCTACTGCATAATGCAAACTAATGTAACTGGTGGCTTTTGGGCAAAAGTGTCGAGGGCAGGGATTGGTGGATTCACTTGTTATGATGAAGACAGGTGGATAGGGCTTGGTTTTAAAGCATGGAGCTTTCCACAAACACACTGTCAAGACGGTTAAGGTTGTTTTTTTTGTGGATTTCTTGTATCAAAACAGCTTGATCAGTGAAGGTGGCAATAATTTTGTTCCTCCAAAGTATTTATATTAGATGCAAATTTATGTTGACCTATAAAGAACGACATGGTCATCTGGATTATTTCAACACATTTTAACTCCGTATAGAGCCGAGCTAACTTTTCTATAAAAGGTTGCACAACTTTTTTGTAGAAGAACTGCAGGGTTAAGGACTCCAGGTGCTTACAGTCCAAACTGAGAAAAGTGCAAGGACACATGACATGATCTCTCTAAGACACGTTTTCTCAGGAGTAGAGAGCCCAGGTTGTGCCATTTCAGCATATTGATGTGTGTGTGTGTGTGCATACAAGTGAGTATGGATGTGTGTTGGTGTGTGTGTATGTATCTTTCTGTCACACTTGAGAGTCTCTTCAAACTGTGTGAACTGGTACTGCCTCCCCCAGCCAAGCTTTGGGAAATTAGATATCTTGACAAAGACAATCTTTGACACGTAAAAAAAAAAAGAAATTAACAAATGTATTGAAACTAAAAGCTTTTATGTCTGTTTCTGTAGTAGCTGTGTGATCAGTGAAGTAAAATGTAACACTCAGAAGGGAGAACATGAGAAGTTGTACTTCAGTGCTTTTTTGTATTGTAAATATGGACTTTTGTGGCATTGTATTAAGGAGATTTAATTTTCTATCTTAAATTTCTGTATCTTGCTTAAACATATCCATGTCAACATGCTTGAGTTTTAACTTGCAAACTTGTGTAAAAATAATCAACAACAACAAAATTCAATCACACTATGGGTGTCTAAACGCTAACTGTTGAACTTTCGAACTGTCCGCAGACAATTCAGAGTGAAGTCACACATGAGTTGGTCTATTTTAGTATGTGTACATCAACTTCCTGTAACACGGGTGTGCATGCTGTTTTCATCCTAAAAGAAACATACCAATCATTTTATGTCTACCGAGACCCTGAGACAATTGCAAACCTTCTTTTCTATGTCATTTCCATGGTAATATACCAAAGTTGACTTATGGAAAACTAAATATTCAGGATTTTGTTTTAATGTCTGACTAGTTAAGCAAAGTAATATATTTTAAGTAATATATTTTAATAATAAAAAAATCTATTTACAAAATTGTTTTTAAAAGAAACAGGGTATTTGTTAGAGCTCTATATGGACTGTTTGGTAAGCCTCTGTCCACCTGGGACAGGACTCTTTCTACAGTCCTTTTTTTGTAACAGAACGTCCCTTACTGACCTTTCCTATGTGGTGTCCCTTGTTTTCTTATTTTTTGTGTTTTTTTGTATGAATGCATGTGTGTGTGGGTGACTCTCACCATGGTAATTTGACCTCCGACCTGTGACCTATGTTTTAAATGCATGGTTAGGTGTGGCGTTCAGTGTTGTGGACAGGAAAGATGCGAGGTAGGGAACATGCTTGTAAAGAGGGATTATAGAGGCCACATGGACACTATGTAAATGTTATTGTTTGGATAGACCATGTGAAACCATTGTGAAAGGAAGTGTGTGTGTGTGTGTGTAATTGTGGTGGCGGTGGGTGTTTTGTGTGGATATGTCAGAAACGTGTCTGAAACACTCAAGATCAGGTTTTGGATTGATAAAACATGAATTTTTTTTATTTTGTTGCATATTTGTTTTATTTGTTTGTTTAGACTTTCCCCTTCAGTCAGACGCTGTAGGCTGGCCCTGACCCCACCCCTGATCGATCAATGTCTGATCTCCACTAGTCTTAAATTGGTGATGTGTGGTGCACAAATTGGCTCACAAAAGGCAAGAGGCCACTCCAGACACAGAATAAATGGGAGAGTGGGTAAACACAGAGACAGTGGAGGCTGCTGACCACTCGTGCCAGTGTCAAAAACAGTTAGCTCTTTAGGAAATGTGCGGAGCAGGATGAATGGGCAGGCTAATGATTGGAGGAGGAAAAGTGGGATTTGTTTTTTCGGTGTTGTGGGCATTTTTAATATTCTCCTGTTCCCTCAGTGTGTGTGTGTGTGTGTGATTTTCATGTGGAAGCTTTCTGAAGACTCTGTAAAAAAGAAAAATGAATGTAATATAGCAGTCCTAATCAGCACTTGTAAACAAAGTGTATTTTACCATCAGATATTATGAATAAATGACAAAGAATGACACTCTTCAATTTACCTGAAGTCTCTTTGTGATGGCCTGTCCTTTTTTTATGTACTTTAAGTCTGTTGTCTGTAAAGATTGTCATTACAAAGGTGTTAAGTTAGAAACTTGTTTTGTTTAGTGTAGCCTACAGTATTTCTCTCTGTTTCTTTTACGTGTGATTTATGTCCCTCAAACAATAATCTTTCACTACTATACTAAACTTATTTACCAGACTACAGTTGACTGCATATTAAAACAAATAGCCACTCTACGTACAGCACATTTCATGAATACCCTGCACAGTTTTCAAGGCAATTTAACCCGTCTGAAAGGGTGCATGAAGCCTTTACCCTCTTTGCTATGAAACAGCTATTCTCTGCTGCCCTCTACCGCGGTGGTGAGGGGAAAATAGAGGAGGAGAGTTGTGGAGTGGAGAAGAGGACAGATGAGTGGAGGGGAGAGGCAGGCAGCGCACTCGCGCTAGTATCGGTGCCTACCGCAGTTCTCTCGGACCGAGTCAAGCGGAACGGCGTGCGCACTACGATGTGTAATCGAGCCCTGGTCGTATTGAAATAAGAGAGGTTACACACGGGTTTGACATCTGCAACTATTTCCATATTCGAGAGCGAGAAACCTACATGATTCAGAAGGAAATACTTCTAAGGCAAAGATCACTTCTCTCTCTGAGTAGATTCTGATGATGGTATAGCGCAACCTGCGTGATTCCCTGCTGGTAAGATAATTACTTGATGATTACCCTGTTCGGCATGTCAGGCTTTTACGAAGCTAAAGCATTTTTATGAAGAACCTTCTTTTACATTCAATGAGAAATAATCACATCCTCTGAATGTCTCCACAGTGCTGTAGTGTCGGGGCCAGTTCGTTTGGAGGAAAGGTAATTCATGACTTAAATTTGCAATATGGCCGAGGGTTTGACGTACCATCGACATTCATCTTTAATTAAGACGTGTGGATTTGGTGGTATTCTTTGTTAAATGCTTCTTGTGCGGAGGTGTGACAGGGCCATCTCGAGCGCGAGATGCTACCGCATTCGCAGTCCTCACGCTGACACGCGTCAAAGGATGTTGTCATGACCAGGCAAAGCAACGATTGAAAAGCCAGTCTTTATGCTCAATACATCTTGCTTGTTATATACGTTTTTCCTGCCAAATGCATCACTCAAATATAGCCCATCAAACACGGCAGTTATGGGATGGCCAATAGTGCGCTCCTGCCAGGGATTCAGTAGGTATCGCTAGGCTATGACATAATGTTTGGAAACACCGCTCATTATCGGTGGGGGTCGCCACCCACGCAAAGGTGCATGGAATTGCGTTACGCAGAAATGATCTTGACAAATGTGCTGTTTGAATTCCACATAAATGTCACATTGAAATGATAACATATTCCTTTACTATACGCACATGAACAGACAATGCCTTTATATATCAACACTAAATGGGAATGTTTAAAATGCATAGCTTATTCATTATTCATTGATGGCGCTTACAGCTACATCTTGATCAGTCTTTTAAAAGCCAAACACCCCGTTGCGCGTAGTTTGTGCATCGTTCGCCTGTTTTTGCGATGCAGGCTGACACCTGGTCACGTGGGCGTGAGATTTGATTCAGAGATTCTTGTGTGTGCTGTCACCATCACCACAGAGTCACTAATGACCATGATGAGTAAAAGAAAACCTGTAGGCCTGCCTTTCTGAAAGTTTTATATTTATATATCTCTGAATTGTTCAGTTGAGGAAAGTTTTCATGTTGAATGAAAACAATTTGAATTTGCTTACTGACTTTTATATCTCTCGTAGGAACCTCCCCATATGTGTCACGTACGCTAAAATTAACCAACTGACAGGTAAGGTGTTCCATTTTCCTTTAATTAATCTCGATAACTTTAGTTTTCCACACAATTTTGTTATATGCTCTAGTTACTTCAAACATCTTCAAACATCTCAGCTCATTATGGAATTTTATATTACGTTATATGCCTTTCATAGGCCTACTGTAAATCATTTGTTGTAATGATAGATGTCTTTATTTGTCAAAACGGAAAGTTTTCCTTTAGTTTCCTGTAGTGAAATTTACAGTATGTCAAATGGGAATTCTATAATTGTGTATGCATACAGTAGCTCAGGAAAGGTTAGTACACAGCTTGCGGTATGAAAGATCCTAAAGCTAATCGTTAATGGGCTTGTTTGCTGCTCTGCTCCTCCACCTGTGACCTGCTCAGCTTGCTTTCAGCTCTCCCCCAGTTTCATCTCTTTTCCTCTGTGCACACAGCCTCCTCCTCTCTCTCTCTCTCTGCACGCTGCCTTTCACAGGCAGCCTCAAACTTTTCAAACATGGGTTTGGCTGAAGGTTACTAGATAATTGTTCCTTGGCCGATTACCTAAGACTATAGCCTTCAGATTTCTATAATGCTTGCGTAGTTAAGCGGACTGCTGGACTGTGCTGTGCTGAGGAAAACTGTCATGAGAAGAAATGCAAAAGACACTCTTGTTCATCTGTAGAAAAATGCAAAATTGAATTGTTTTTTATAATAATTTCTATCAAAAAGCAATTTGAACTTTTTTTTTTTTAAAGTGAAAACAAATTAAGCCAAAACCAAGCCAATTTATTTCCAACTAAATAAAGTTTATCATAAGTATATACATCTATTTCTGTATATTCACAAATGTAGGTTTTGGAGGAGAGTTTTGCATCAGAACTCTACAAATAGCATTTAAAAGGTTTTGTAAAAAAGAACTGTGACTGTGTTCACTGCACCAGCTGGATGACTCATCCACTACTTTTTCTTCAGCAGCCAGTGGTCCTCGAGCATTCCTCTAAGGAAATCAAGCCATAACATACCCTGTTGTAGCATATCATACCATACCACACCATAGACATTTACAGCGCAGTACACCAGATGACTGAGATGTCTGATAAGATGTTATCCACACATGCTGTGTCTGCTCACTCAGTTGGATGTAAATGAGCATTTTTTTGGGATCTGTGAGAGTGCTCTTCCTGCCCCAGAACAAGAGACGTAAGAGAGACTGCGATCACATCAGGGCGCGAAGGCTTTTTTGGGTGTCTGCACACCCAGAACCAGATCAGAAAAGGACACACACACACACACACACACACACACACACACACTTAAGATTATCAGAATTTGAATCCTCTGTAAAAGCAATGAAACACATCCCACAAATAAACTGCGCTGAACACAACAGTCATTACAAGAAGTCACTCTGCCCTCCACAATTTTTTAACCTTGTTAAAACTAATATATATTGCATACAGACATGAAGTGCAGACTGAAGATTTAATTTCTAGTTTAATTTTTAGTATACTTTCACTTTTAATGAAGGGTTTAGGAATTACTGCCTTTAACATGCCCCACCTTTTTTGTAAAGGGACAAAAAGGAATTGGACACTAAAAAGCTATTAACTGGACGTGTGGACATTTCCTTCACTGCTTCATTGGCGGAGATGATCCCAGGTGATTTGTTCACATTTGGAAGATCTTACTGTGAACATGCTAATGCACAACATACACAAAGAGCTCTTTATGCAGGTGAAACAGGCCGTTCCTAGGCTGCGGAAACAGAAAAGACCCAACCAAGAATTGTTAGGAGTGGCAAAATCTTTAGTTTGCTGCATTTTAAGGAAGAACTAAAACACAGGTGATCTCCATAGTGCAAAAAACCTGGATGTCCAATAAAGACAATAGTGGGGGACGGTCTCAGGATAATTCCCATGATGAAGAGAAACATGCCGCTAAGTTAAGCAAGCCAAAACACTCTCCATGAGGTACCATAATTCGAAGACTTCAGAGGGTAAACACAGAAGTTTCACTGCAAGGTGAAAGCCAAGCCTCAACAATAGAACTAGACTAAGAAAAACACATTTAGAAAGACAACCTGTTTTTGGATCAGCAATGTATTAAACAATCATTTTATTTTCATTACAAATTGTGTTCAATTACTTTTTAACCCCTGAAATGGAAGATTGTGTATAAAAATTCCTTTGCTTCCTCATCTTGCAATGCAATATTTTTGTTCCACCCATACACCCATCAGATGAAAGTGTTTCATTTGAAACTGCTTGAAGTTATGTACAAAACAAATTAGAAACATTGTATGCCCAAATATTTATGGACCTAACTGTATCTGTTTCATACTCCACAAATGATGGTGTGCAGGTGAAATTGTAGACTGGGTGGTGACTCTGTGTGTGTGTGTGTGTGTGTGTGTGTTTTGTGTGTGCATTCTCAGAATGATTGAGGAGAGCAGTAAAAGCGGGAAGTCCCTGGTTGAGAAAAGGCAGCTCTTCATGGAGATGAGTGAGTCCACACACTCTCCACTCCTCTGAGTGCTTCGGAGGGGTGCAGTGCCTTACAAGACTGTCCATTTCACTTTGTGAAATTTATTAGTTACTGGAAGCACACACTCTAAAATGTCCAGTAAACTGTATTGTCAAGAGTGTAATCTAGGTATTGATTCTTTGACAAGACTCAGATTGTGTAATGCAAGCTCCTCAAAGGTGTAAAAGACTTCTCTGTGAGACCAATTATACTGATCTTGAATCAGAGTGGCAGAGCTATGTTCCTGTCATTTATTATTAGCAAAGAAGCAGGCCAGCTGATCTTAAGATCTGTTTTTGAAGTTTGAAGTATTGGGTAACAACCAACATTATGATTTCTCCAGGGGCACAAAACTTTGATGTGATCCGGCTTTCAACGTACAGAACAGCTTGTAAGCTGCGTTTTGTGCAGAAGAGATGCAACTGTAAGTTGTCTCACTTATTAACTGGCAAACATCTAGAAGCTTCTCCAGACATACACAAGCTAGGTTTCAATCTAACCTGTTAATGCACATTAAACATACATTGTGTGAGTTAGAAATCCTTTTTGGAAGTCGCATCAGTCTGCTATGTAAATATGAATTGATGTACTTGAGATGAGATTCTTGAGACTCTTAAAATGCCTAATGTGATTCAATTTGATTCACAAACAGTTTTAAGAACATAACAGTTTTATTCCATTATAACAGTTTTATTCGATTACCGGTATATATATCTTTCCATAGATGGTGTCTTGACAACATTACTTTTTGACTCCACAGTTGGTCAGAGCAGGTTACTTGATAAGGCAAATATCTATACTTGTTGCATCATAAAGTTGATGGAAAGACACCCAGATGCACATATTCTTTAGATGAAGTTTCCTTACTGCAAATGAGTGAAATGGAAAGCCAGCTTCACTCATGTGTTACATAAAAGAGTTGCAACACTGAATAAGTAATTCATTTACTATATTAAGATCCACTAATTACAGTTTAAGTCTGAATATGTTGACTTTACCATGACTGTGCTTTATATCTTGTTTGATAAGATGCAAGATACCAGAAATGGGCATCTCAAAGTTCATAAAGAGTTACATTGAGATTCCATTGAACTCTCAGCTCTACTTGTGTCACCATCTTCACCTCCTTTGTTTCTCTCCTGTGCCTCTCTCTCTTTTATTCTTGTTTTTTCTCGCACCGTCACATCTGTTCTTTGAACATCACCGTCACATCAGTTCTATTTGTTTCCCAGTGCATCTGGTGGATGTGTGGAACATGATCGAAGCCTTTCGTGACAACGGCCTGAACACACTGGAGCACCAAGCCGAGATCAGTGTGTCTCGCCTGGAGACCATTCTGTCCTCCATCTACTACCAGCTCAACAAGCGACTGCCCACCACCCACCAGATCAACGTGGAGCAGAGTATTGGCCTGCTGCTCAACTTCATGGTGGCCACCTATGACAGGTAATCCCACGGCCTTGTGAAGCCAGATAGGTAGAGCTGGGATGCTGTGAAACACTATGGCATTATAGGGCTTGTACTAAAGATTATATATGTACAGTATATGCAGATCAGAGCCAGCAATTCAAATGTCTTACCTGAATAAGCTTTTTCACAAAAAGTGCTGCTAGCAGTTTGCAGTTATATCGCAGCTTTACAATGAGGCGACATGTTTGAGAACTAAGACAAGCAACACATCCTATTTTTGTACCCCAGATCAGAAAAATGTAGGCTAGGAACCATCATTGGGGCAGAGCTGAGCTTCCCAGTCTTCTTCTAGGGACCTCTGGCCTTAAAACCTCCCATGAATCATCCTTCCACTATAATCCATGTTCTAAGCACTCTGCTAGTGTAATTAAGATGCGCTTGATTAACTACTTCAGGTGTATTTAGCTATCAGGGGTGAGGTAGCCAGAGAACATAGATGCTTACGTGAACTGAAATGTTTGCAGTGCTTAGCAAGCAAGAAGGGGGCTGCACAATGATGTGTATTGTCCATTGCTCACTAGGAAGACAATCAGTGTGCATAGTTGACTTACATGGTCTTTATGTTTATATTAGACAATGTGATCATGGTAGTAGTAAATGTGAAGACATACTCAATTAATACATATGTGTTTCTTGGTTGCAGTGAAGGCAGAGGGAAACTTACTGTGTTTGCTATGAAGTCCATGCTGGCCACCATGTGTGGAGGGAAAATCGTAGACAAACTGCGCTGTAAGTATTGGCTCCACAACTTTTATGAGCTCAGGGATGAAGAGGCTCTTGGTGCCTTTATTTTCCTCTAGTGGCTTTAGAATGGAATCACACAAAAGCAAATGCCAGTGACAGACTGTCACAGTGAGGGAAAGAAGCTGTGATATGTTCGGAGGACATGTGTCTAGCAGAGGCTCTGGGGTCGGGCTGTTGAGCTCCAGTAACTCTCACGCAGCCAATGAAGGTTAGTGAGCACAGTGGGCTACCGCCCCCCAGTGCCCGCTTGAGAGTATTTACAGGGAATAGACACCAGAGGGCAGTATTGACCTTTTATATCCCATATTATGTAGACACTTCTGAAGTATACAACTTCTGAAGTTGTAGGTAATAAATTCTTAACTGAAGGCGATGAGCTTTACTGTCATTCAAAACTGTTATATTCTCTATTTTGTGTATTAATTGGAGATGCTAAAACTATACACCCAAACAAGCGCAGTCACATGCTTCGGCCCTACAAGCGCAGCCACATGCGCAGCGACATGCTTCTGCCCTACAAGCACAGCCACATGCTTTGTTTTGTACAGGTACCCCTTCACACATGAAACTATCTCTGTTTATGCACTGTGTTGTCTCTAAGTCTCTTAGCCTCTGTATTCTGCCAGCACCACAATAAAATGATCCATTAAGCAGGATGATACAAGAGTGTTTGTGTCCACTGGGCTGTGAGCTGATAATCACTTTGAAAATGAAACAATTGTCAACAAGTCTGTTTTATTCTACTAAGGCTTATTTCAGGCTAATCTTCTTTACTGGGCCCATACTGTTCATAACCTTTGACTGACCAGTCAGCATCTCATTGCCTTCCTCTTTGTCAGATATCTTCTCCCAGATTTCTGACTCCAGTGGGACCATGTTATTCCCAAAGTTTGACCACTTCCTGCGGGAGGTGCTCAAACTTCCCACCGCTGTGTTTGAAGGGCCGTCCTTCGGCTACACTGAGCACTCCGTTCGCACCTGCTTCCCCCAGCAGGTAAAGTGCTGTTTGTCTCTTTTTTGTTTGTTTGTTTGCATGTGTGCTTCGGCTCTGACCAGTCTTTCTCCATGCTATGTAGCATGTAGTCTTTGGCATACGCAAATTGTCTTTGTGTTTTTTACTCTCAGATCCTGTCTGATCCCCTGTCTACTAGCGCACACTCCACCCCATCCCCACGTCTACTACCATCTCATTTAGCAGTACTCCTCCCTACCCACACAAACGCACAAACATTGTTTGTTGTCTTGTTTTTTATCTGCTAATGCATTCTGACATGTTTTCAGCTCTCTCCCATTTTTGCCCTTGAGGGTATGCATTTGTTTCTTTGGCAGAAGCGTCTCTCAGTCTGTTAACTGTCTCCCTCCATCACCGCCACCTGTCTCCTGTGCTTGTCTGTTTGTCTGTGCCTGCTTCTGTCTCATTAAACAGTCTGTGTGTACTCCCTTTCACACACCAACACACACACAAACTTAGGCACAATGCACATGCACTCTTTTGCTCTCGCACACACTCAGTCTT
>JAGFZM010000011.1:857772-894506 GCA_017657215.1 Limnothrissa miodon
TGGGGTCTGATCATGGACAGGTAGGTTTAAAATTAGCTTTCGGGCTTCACCCCCCAGATGCCGCACCACTGTGGAAAATCGCAAGTGCATGGGTAGCTCTATTGCCTCCAGAAGGTACTGCATGTCACGTATCCAGTCCTCCACCAGAATCTTGCAGTCAGGGTTTCCTGTGAAGACTGGGACATTTTTGAAAAGATGGCATTCGAGCACCAACACTGTATGGAGTACTTTGTAGCAGAGAGGCTGCAGATCCATGCACATGGAGGTCGCGACTAGATGCAGCTGCCAAT
The DNA here is from genome assembly GCA_017657215.1 of Limnothrissa miodon. Classification (NCBI taxonomy): domain Eukaryota; kingdom Metazoa; phylum Chordata; class Actinopteri; order Clupeiformes; family Clupeidae; genus Limnothrissa; species Limnothrissa miodon. The sequence goes on from JAGFZM010000011.1 coordinate 858,063, forward strand.
CCCTCTGTTTGGCTACTTGGTTTAATAACAGGACTGATATCAAGGCAGAATGGGGGTACCTGTCCTGAAGCCATGGAGCCTGGCACTCTGAAAGGCTGGGCTGGAGTAATGTTCTGATTCTTATAGGAGGGATGCATGGTAGGTGGGGGAGAGTGTCGCTGCAAGGGTGGTGGTGTATCATTTGTTACTTGCCCAGCTGGGGGTAGGAGGTTGGGGGTTAAAGTGGACGGGGACTGCAACTCAAGTGCTGAGTCTTTGTAACTCTGTGTCATCATGAGCTATGTGAAATGCAATTTAAGTGCTGTCGTATAAATGTACAGTGTGTGACTGTGAGTGTGAGCAGATATGTACTGCGCTCAGAATATATTATAATTAACCTGGGCAGTATTATCACAGTACTGTAACTAGATCACTTTAGCAAAGCCCAATGGAAAAACAATTCACTTGAATATTAAACTCAAAATTTCACACACAAATTTCACACACAAGTTTTACACACAAAACAGCAGTCAATATTCAACACCAAAAATCTTCATTAGTATAATTAACTGCAACTCAAAATAGTTTTCACTAATTTTCACTACTCAGATTGCAACAGCAAGAAATAAAGATTCACAAAAGTCTGCCAAAGAATATAAGACCAGTCAATAGCTTGGAAGCGTCCATATGCTTAAATGGGTAGTTCACAGTTGATTATCAATAACAAAAAAAAACGTTACGGATACTAACGTATCCTCGGTTCTCTGAGTGAGAAGCCGAAACGTACGAGTGGATGATGCCTATCATCTCCTGCTTTTCTGAAGTCATTTTAAACCAACCCTTTGAAAAAAGGGCAGTAAGCGCACTGACGCGCGCAGGCAACTACTTAGACAGCCCTGCGTGACGTCAGAAAGTCTATATATTGACTGCGCTTACGCTTCAGGTCCTCTTTGCCAAGCTCGCCAGCGTCGGCGATTGAGGCCCGAACCGTACGTTTCGGCTTCTCACTCAGAGAACCGAGGACACGTTAGTATCCGTAACGTTCTCTTTCGTTTCGAAGCCGAAACGTACGAGTGGATCACTACAACCAAGCCTCAAGAGCCCTACACCAAGGAGCCCGAGGTGGGAGGATACATGGGACCGCCGCCGGGCCCAGAGAGAACACTCTCTGCTACACCCGGCCTGGTGACGTCCAATGCGTAAAAATGTGCGAAGGTGTTGCCTGAGGCCCACGAAGCGCTCAAGCAGATATCCTTCATGGGGACGCCTTTCCAGAAGGCCCAAGAAGCCGCCACTCCACGGGTGGAGTGCGCCCTGACATGAACAGGCGGAGGAACACCCGCCGCCTCATATGCCAGACGTATGGCTTCCGTAAGCCAATGCGACATGCGTTGGGTAGACAAGGCCTGACCCTTGGCACGCTCGCCATGGCAGACGAACAACTGGTTCGTCTTCCTGATGCTCTGCGTACGCGTCAAATAGGCACGAAGCGCTCTGACTGGGCACAGAGTAACGGGCACAGAACTGCCCGTCTCAGGAAGGGCTGCGAGCTCAATGACCCTCGAACGAGGGTCAGTGGACAGCACTTTCGGGCGAGAAAAGGGATTTGGTCGCAGCGTGACCCGCGCGTCACCTTGCGTGAACTCAAGACAGTCAGGACTGACCGACAAGGCAGTCAGATCGCTGACACGCTTCACCGAGACCAGAGCGAGCAGAAGCGCAGTCTTAAGGGAAAGCATCTTTAGACTGGCACTCGACAGAGGGTCAAAGGGCGTAAGGGCCAGTCCGCGTAGGACAGTGGCCAGGTCCCAAGTAGGGACCGAAGGGGAGGAAGAGGGGCGGAGCCGCCTGACGCCTTTCATGAAGCGCGACGCAAGGGGGTGAGCGCCTGGGGAAACGCCAGCATAGCCAACATGGCATGCTGAGATAGCTGCGAGGTACACCTTCAAAGTAGAGGGTGTACGACCCTGATCAAACAGGTGTTGCAGAAAAGCAAGCACCTCGCCAATAGGGCAGACTAGAGGATCACAGCCTCTGTCTCTGCACCACGTGCTGAAAACACGCCACTTCAGTGTATACAACGACCTAGTGGACGTAGCTCTAGCAGCCTGGACGGTCTCGATCACTGCGTCTGACAGGCCGCTCTCTAGGAGACGCGCCCGTTCAGGGGCCAAGCCGTCAGTCTCCACGCTTCCGGCTTGGGGTGCCACAGCGACCCGTGGGCCTGCGATAGGAGGTCTCCCCTCAGAGGGAGAGTCCACGGCTGGCCGTCTAACAGTGAGACCAGATCTGAGAACCAGCTCTGAGATGGCCAATTGGGGGCGATCAGAATCACCCTGTGAGCCCCCGCTCTGATCCTGGCCAACACCTGACGCATCAGAGGAAGGGGGGGAAAAGCGTAGAGCAGACCGCGCGGCCACGGGTGTGCCAGCGCGTCTGACCCTAGCGGCGCATCTCGTTCCAGCGAAAACCACGCTGGGCAGTGAGCATTCTCTCTCGAGGCGAAAAGATCGACTCGTGCCCGCCCGAAGCGGGACCAGAGGCTGTGCACCACGGCTGGGCAGAGGCGCCAGTCGGTTGCACGCGGAACACCCCTGGAGAGGAGGTCCGCGCCTGTGTTGCGAACACCTGGCAAGTGCGCCGCCCTGATCGACAGGAAGTGGCGAGAGGCCCAGGTGAGCAGCTTGTACGCCAGGCGAAACAGGTCCGGAGAGCGCGTGCCGCCCCTCTGAGAGGAGGGAGAAACTCCTTCAGAGCGCAGAAGACCGCAAGGAGTTCTAACACATTGATGTGTAATCTCCTGGAGGCTGTGCCCCATGTCCCCCTGGCGGGGCGACCGCAGCAAACGGCGCCCCAGCCGGTTTTGGACGCATCGGTGGTCACCGTCATGCGTCTGGCTACAGCACCCAAGGCGCCGCCTCCGGTGAAGGAGGACGGCCTGCGCCAATGCGCGAGGGCTAGCCACATGCGTCTGGACACTAAGATCCGACGGGCGGGGTTCGACCTGGAGGATACACCTAGCTCCGCTAAGGCGAGCTGCAGCGGGCGTAAGTGTAAGAGGCCGAGTGGGACAGCGCCGCCTGCGGCGCATAGGAGGCCCGTCAGTCTGAGACACAGCCTGGCCGAAACGCAGGCACCTAGTCTGAAGTGGCGTAGACACGCCCTGACGTCCTGAAGCCTCTTCGGTGTGAGCGTCGCTCTCATTGAGCGTGAGTTCAGCCTCACGCCCAAGAACTCGACCTCCTGGGAGGGAGAGCATGCACTTGCTTAGGTTCACTAAGAAGCCCAGACTGTGCAGGTGACGCAAGACCACGTGGGTCTGTGACGTTAGGAGCTGTCTGGAACCTGCCAGCAGCATCCAGTCGTCCAAGTAATTGAGGAGTCTGATCCCCTGAGCGCGTAGCGGAGCGATCGCCGCCTCCACGCATTTGGTGAAGCACCGAGGTGCTAGAGATAGACCGAAGGGGAGGGCTGTGTACTCGTACGCGCTGCCCTCGAAGGCGGAGCGTAGAAAACGCCTGTGCCTTGGGACTATACCTATGTGAAAATAGGCGTCCTGAAGGTCTATGGTGACCATTCGCCCCGTGAGCATGCGAAAGGTGAGAGGTTTGAGCGAAGCATTGAGCGCTCTGAGGTCTAGGATAGGGCGAAAAGCGCCCGACTTCTTGGGCACCAGGAAGTACGTACTGTAGCGACCTGCGCGCGCCAGCGTCGGATCTACGCGCTGAATAGCGCCCTTTCTCAGGAGATTGCAAAGCTCTTGTCTGAGAGCAGGGGCCCTGGAGGAGGGCACCACTGACTCCATGACACCTCTGTAGGGCGGCCGACCTGGAGCGCGCGTCAGCGGCGTAGGTGGTCGATGAGCCGCGCACTGCACCTGCGACGCCCCGTGGGGCAGCCGACTCGGAGTGCGTGTCGGCGACGACCTCGAAGAGGGGGGAGAAGCTACCCGTCTGGCCAAGGGCAGACGTGTCAGACTGAGCAGACAGTTCGGCGCGTATCTGGGCGATGAATCGACCGACAGAAGTGGCGAGAGAGGACGGGGGGGACTTCTTGACCGTGAACGACTCCGAAGCGTCGCATGTCCACTGCTCGGAGGCGAAGGGGACAGCGAACACGCGACAGGTCGCGACACTAGCAGAGGCCTCGGAGCCACCTGGGCGCCGTAGAGGCGTGACATTGCCCCAGAGGGGTGGTAGCGTGTGTGCGGAGTGCTTGTGAACAAGGCAAACTCAGCGCCCCGTAAGGGGGTGAGATCAGAGAGGACCGCCGAAGCGGGGGGGAACGCTCCGAGCTGGGGACTGCAGAGCGAGGACCCGGGCCCTTGAGAGCACACAGAGGCGTAGCAGTCAATGGATGGCGATCGCATGACATGCTCTGCCGCGCACACGCGATCACATCAGGATCGCTGTGGCCTCTTACGCCGCTCCCGGCTAGCCGGACGGTTGGCGGGAGCTGGGCGCCCGCGTGAGCGGGAGCGCTGCCAAGTGGGTTGTGACCAAGCAGCCGGCTGTGGCGTGGCTTTGGGCGCGTCCGCCTTCTTCTTCTGTTGCGTCCGTTGAGGCGTACGAGCACGCGTCTGAGGAGCAGCGGGAGCGGTCGAGTGAGGCGGGGCACGCTTAGGAAGCACGGGTTGCAGGGCCTGAGCCGCCGACTTCGTCTTCTCTAAGCGGTCGCGCTGTAGTTCCAGCGCCTGGCCAAACAGAGCATCGGCGGAGATGGGAGCATTCAGGAGATGCTTCTTCTCCTTCTCTGGCATAGAAGAGAGGTTCAGCCAGAGATGCCTGTCATGGACGACCAAAGAGCCAAGGGAGCGCCCGTCGGCTTTAATGGCCGCCCGGATGGCCAGTGAAGTGAGGGCGGTGATTCTGCGGAGCTGATGGACGGTTAGTTCCGAGTGCTGCGCAGCTAGATCTGCCACCAGTTCCTCCGCCAAGGAGGAGAGGAGAAAGGCGGTATTCAGCGCCCTTATCGCCTGGCCTGTACATATGAAGGCTTTGGAGGCGAGCTTCTCCGTGCGTTGACACGGCTTGGAGGGGAGCTCGGGAGGCGATGTCCAGGTGGTGGCAGAGGCTGGTGCTAGGCAGCCAGCGACCGCATCCTCAACGCAAGGAAGCTGTAAGAGGCCAATGGCGCCCGCATTGTCCATCGCATAGAACGCCGCGTGTCCCTGGATAGGGGCAATGGCGGCGTAGGGAGCCTCCCAGGAGCCCTGCGCGTCAGCCACAACCGTGGGGTGAGCAGGGAGGGGGAGAGCGTCCGGAGAGGGAAGCGCGCCGGAAAAGGGGTCGAAACGCCCTTCCGGATAGCGCTGAGGCGGAGGCAGGCCTAGCCTGCTAGCCGCCTGTGTAGCCAACGAAGCTAGCTCAGAAGCTAACTGGGCGGCGTCGGTCTTCACGACCGGTGGCATATCTTCAACAGTGGCACCTTGAGCGGAGAGGAAGGAGGACAACTCCTCCTCATCCACAGCCTCGATAACTGGTTCATCATCGTCGTCGCCCTGAGGCGGCGTGGTAGCCGCACGGGCAAAGGCAGTGCCGATGGAGCTAGCAGGGCTAGCCTGGTGGGCCGCGGTTAGCTGGCTAGCTGGTAGCAAGCTAGCCGCTGAGAAGCTAACCGACGGCCGAGTAGCCACTGAAGATCGATCGATAAGTCCAACCGGGTGCGGGGATGCCGGGGAAACATCGAGAGACTGGTGGGGAACGATACCCCTGGCGCCAGCGGGGGAAGAGCCCGCCCCTGTAACACCAGTGGAACCCACGAAGAATGCCGCTCTGTTGGCGATAGCCGTAGGGGAGAGGCGTTCGCAAGCCGAGCAAAGATCCGGCCGCGAAAAGGCGAGCATAGCATGCTCGCTCCCCATACAGATAAAACAGATGGCATGGCGGTCGGAGATCGCCATCGGACGGTCACAATTGGTGCAACGACGAGTAGCCATCTTGCGTCTCGTGGTATCAGAAGTCAGGGACCGGCGTGAGCACTTTGAGCAAGACGGAATCCCTCGGAGAGCTTTGAAAAAAGCTTTTGTGGTGGGCTTTCAAAAAAGCCGTTGGTTTTTAGAAATATTTGCAAGAGCAAACGAAGACGACTCAGAAACACACGCAGTAAGCGAGGTGAAAGAGGCAAAGAGGACCTGAAGCGTAAGCGCAGTCAATATATAGACTTTCTGACGTCACGCAGGGCTGTCTAAGTAGTTGCCTGCGCGCGTCAGTGCGCTTACTGCCCTTTTTTCAAAGGGTTGGTTTAAAATGACTTCAGAAAAGCAGGAGATGATAGGCATCATCCACTCGTACGTTTCGGCTTCGAAACGAAAGAGAACCTGATGGTAGAATGCCACGATCCGGGTCACGGCACCAAAGATGTAGCCCTCTTTCTCTCTCTCCGTGCGCGCCCGCCGGTCATCCAACTCCTCCACAGCTAGGCTACTCTGCGTTGTGTTTTTTGTGTGTGACGGCTGGCAAGGGGTTGCAGCCGGTAGGAACATAGACATGGACACAGAAGGGTTCGGGATCGTAGCAATAATGTGCAGGTTTATTCACACAAATTCTATAGGGTTGAGAACGTAAACTCAGAATCACTTACAGTACATTACAGTGCGGCTAATACATTTGAATCTTATTAAATTTAGCATGCATTAGCAGCCACATTTTAAATGTTTTTAGCCCAAAATAAAAGTTACAACTCAAAACAAACTTCTGCCCTTTTTGTGTTTACAACTCATGTATTATTTCAGTTGACAAGTTAAGCTTGATCATATCATGCATGTTTCATAAATTTAATCTCACAGCACAGATAACGTGACTTACCTATAGGGTTGAGAACGTAAACTAAAGAATATGCGCATTACACTCAGGTATCAACCCTACGGGGTAACAGAAGGACAAAAAGCGTTTAATAATAGTAATCTCTTGTTTCAAAATGGTTCAAGGGCGACACCTACTGCCACAACACATATGCTGCCTTACAAGTATATGCTAAAAATGCTAACAATGCTAATAATGCTAGCTATGCTAACAATGCTAAGTAGCTAACTAGTAGTAAGCAGTGGAGAATGATTATGTGACATATGCAGACACATATACAGACATACACACACACACACATTTCTCCCATTCATTTGAATGGGAAAAAAACAACAATAATGGACAAACAACAAGAGATACAAATAAGATAAATGTAAACACACCTATCGAGATCAGGACGGACATTTTAGATTTGGAACGGTGTCTCTATCTTGAAAACACTTTCACACATTTTCCCATTCGTTTCAATGGGGAAAACATGACAAGAAAAGCGTGAATAACAGACGAACAACAAGAGATATCAAAAATTTGAATGGAAGCACACAGAATGTAATCATGCCGAACATTTTAGATTTTGAACGGTGTCTCTATCTTGAAAGCTCTAGTACTAGGAGCGGATACAAAATCAGGTCAGAATAATTATAAACTTAAGAAGAACAATAGTGGCCTTGCCATTAAGACAAGTTGGGAGTTGCTTTTCATGCTGTTAGTTTGATTATACATGTACAAACACAGATGTGAAAAAGGCAATACGGTTGTGTTTGTGTGTCTTGTCTTGCAGGTGTACCTAGGAATCTTCGTAATGACCTCTTGGTTGCTGCTGACTCGATCACAAACACAATGTCCTCTCTGGTGAAAGAGCTTCACTCAGGTAGGCTCCCTTTATGACCATTCCCAGACACCCCCGTTGGCTGTCACAGACTAACATGCTTGTGTTTCTGGACACCTACAGTGGATGACAGGCTGGAAGAAGAAGAGGAGAATCTGAGGAACGGAAGAGACAAAGGTGAGCCCAAGCTTTTCTCTATTCCTCTCAGTGAAATTAAACCCAGAGTCAGGCTATTCTCTAGATTAATGGATCATTTGATTGCTGTGTTCCACATGCAAGAGAATATATGTAATGGTAAGAGCGTGTCTTGCATAAGAGCTGGAGTTAGATTGATATTCAACAATCAAGAGTCTCTTTTAATGCCATCATGGTGATTCAGAATAATGCCCTGTTGTAAGCCTAATTCTTTTAAACACACCTCAGGGCCACCAATCACAGTAGTTAGTGATTTATTCATCTTTAATGACATGTAAACCTCCCAGAGTTTGTGAGTGCAAATCTAACCCAGAACTTCTCTATCTCCTAGTCGTCGCAGAGTAAATGGAGCTTAGATCAGGTAAGTACACTGCATCTTAAAGTGCACAAAATAATTTAGATATTTCATCATGGTAAAGATCGAGAGCTCTGACTAGAGCCAGAATGCTTCTACAGTAGATTACTAATTTTGGCCACCTGCTCTCCTAATAACCATTTGTTTCCTGCATGGGCACTTAGCACGTGGGTATATGCTACATGAAAAAAAGAATATAGACAAATGCTACATGGACAATGTAAAAGTATAAGAAAAGATAAATAAATAAATAAAATAAATATTGCTCCTTGTTTAAAATGTTAAAAAACATTCTGACAAATCGCTTTTCTTCCACCACAGTGAAATGCATCGTTGGAAATTTACCACAATCTGCCATTCTCAACATTCAGATGCATTCGCAAAAAAAAGACGAAGAAAAATGAAAAAAAAAAAAAAAATCTAAATCAAGAGCTAGTACCATCAACAGTCCCTGCCCTGGCACGAGCACACAGAATAACGCATGCTTTTCAGGCTCTTAGGGCTTTTTTCACTGTGTGTGCTGTGTGGACTGGCACCCTCGCTAGCTGAGCAGGAAGTGGTCTCTAACAGACGCACCTCTGCACCTTCCTGCTGGAGGTCAAAGTTCAGCTCTCTCATACAGGAACGGCTGTTCTCTGGTTCTCATTTCTCACCCACTACAGATGGAAAAATATAATGACAATGTACACACAGATAAGCACACATAGTCATGCCCACACACACACACACACACACACACACACACAAAGTGTTTCCCTTTCACAGTTTTTTTCCAGATATGCTTATATTTAATAAAATAACAGTAAGTCAGATTTAAAGTTGGTATAGTGTACATTTAATGTCTATTTCATGGCCTGATTGGCCTGAACATGTACTCAATAACTCAATAGAACTCTACAGAGGATTTCGTTTAATCAACATCAGGCATAAGCCGAGTAAGCTAGTCTCCAACTGAAACAATGCCCAAGGTCAAAGAGGACTGTGCAAATGATATACAGTATAGATATTCTTTCACATAGACAATCCTGAGGTCAGTGTTGTCTGTTGCCTGCTTGGACAATCCTGTCCATGGTCTTCCTGTTCAAGATATCTTATTGTCAGTGATTGGGAAATGCTAACAAACACACACACAAAATACAAAAGCACACGCATACGATGATTCTCAGCCAATACACCCATACTATTGTAGAAAAGCATACTGTCACTAACCCTCCAATGCAAATGGTTAACATGGGCACTTAAAAGGACAAATACAGTAGAAGATGGTCCAAGTCTGAGTAATAGTAGAGTGGGCAGTGACAGCCTGAGCATAGTGGTTGTGTGGGGTGCACTGCATGCACGGTGTGGGGGAAGAGGCTCAGGGTTAGTTGCAGGGGAGGGGGAATTTGCCAAGCGGAAGAAAGTCAGACTCTATATGTGGTTGTTAATTAATCAACTTAATTATTTATTCCTTTGTTAGTTGCTTTATTTGTGTACCTGTTTGTTTCGTCAAATTATTTATGTATTTATTTGTCTGTAATTATGCTGCTGCTAAACTCACAGAGTACTTGCCCCAGAGCGAGTGTGGTTTTCATGTGATGCCAAACTGGCCTGTTTTGTTTGTGTATGTGGTGTGTGTGTGTGTGTGTGTGTGTGTGTTGTCATACTTACCATTTTTTCCACCTTGACAAAGAAGCATACATTTAGGCCATTCCCAGGTGTTACTAGTTTAAATAAATTGTATGTCTCTCTTCTCTCTCTCTCTCTCTCTCTCTCTCTCTCTCTCTCTTTCTTTCTTTTTTGCTCATTCTAAGGGCTTTCCTTTATTAAATGGAAAGTCATATAATTGTCTGTGTTTAATTAACTGGTGCTCAGGGACTCTTGAGAGCATTATGGGAGGCTGTAAGCCACGCTTGTGAACTAATGGGCTTAATGGACTCCAGATGCCCCCATGGTGAGGTCAAAGGGCAGCGCGGGTCATAAAAACATTGTGCAAGACGCTGATTGGTTAGCGCTGAAGGGCTGCGAAGTGAGGGAGGAGACCTGATGTGGTTGGTGTTGGTTAAAACAACTGGGACAAAGCATTGCATCTGTGGCTATTCTTAACCATAGGGGTACCATAGGTGCAAGCATAATAGTGGAGCCACTCTCCTCCCTGTCAGAAAGGTGGTGGTTCCCACCACTAAATGCATTCAGCTGAATATATTTTACTCCCACTCTACCCCCTCTGCACTTTGGGCAATTGCCTTATCTAAATAACTGTTTGGCAGTATAAAGGTAGGCTACTGATAGAGTCAGACGTACAGTACATGTACATGTGTGTAGATCTTAAAGCAGGTGACCAGAAAGAGAGAAACCCCCAGTAGATTAGACTTTTTTGACTACATGATCTGGGTACTGAAGTGAAAAAGCATTGTTTTGGATACTGATCGCACTCTGAGTTTGCATAATACATTTGTAAATGCATAGATTATTGTGAAAGTTGTTTCTTCTTCAAAAAACTGGCAGCTAATTATGGTTCATGATTTGAATTTCTTTGCTGAGGTTTGTGCAATGTTTGATTATTGGAGCTTAACGTGTAGGCCTGAACAAAAGCATGTTAAAAAAGAAGAAAAACTACTAGGGCCTTTCTTTTGCCATAGTGTGTGTGAAATAATCCCCTCTGCACATATTTCTTTGATTTCAGTGATTATTCCAAATAGTTGTGTATTTCAAAGCAAAAGAGCTATAAGGTTGTTTTTTGTAGTTGTTTCAGGGGGAGGGTTGGAGCAGTTGCTAGAGCTGGATTTGTCACAGATGTGTGTCATGACGCATTATAAAGAGAACCACATCACTGTACGTTCATAGAACTCAAAGCTAAGTGTATCACATGATAAAAATAATATAAAAACACAAGTAGGCCTAACTGCTGGCCTTTGCTAAAGGTATGAATGCAATACTCCAATGGAATTGTGTGCTAGCTGTAGAGGTCAGAGAACTGTGTGTAAAGCATTGCTGTGCATCAACTGCGCGACCATTAGTTCAAGATTTTTTTTGTACTTTGATCTCTAGGAATGCAAGCATCTGTTAATCTGTGTTCATTTGTGGGTCTGGACATCATCAGTTAACTGTTCTGCCTTTTACATTTGTGCCAAAAGATTTGCAAACGTTTGCTTGTGTCAAGTCTACAATTTATTTGTTTTGTGTGTGCGCCTGCGTGTGTGTAAGGTGTGTGGGTGTGTGTATGTCTCTGTGTGTGTTTGTCTGTGTGTGTGTTTGGTCAACGGATGTGTGTGCATAAGTAACTGTATGTGCATTGTAGCATATTTTTATTGATTGTGTTATTGAGTTTCTTTGAGTCAGTGGACCACCTGAACTTACATGTGTATGATGAACCTTTCCACTGGACCTAACTATCACAGCAGATTCAAGATGGAAAGTATGCCAGACCTGAGTCTGTGTGCAAGAAAGTACAGAAATTCTTGGGTGAAAAGATGTCCATGCTGTTTATCTAGTCATGCCAACATGTGGAGGTGGTCAACACTGGCCAGAACTTGATCATTTTGCTTTAAGATTTTGCTGCTACAATGAAATGTTGATTATGGTTCTGTATGTCATTTTTACAGCCATGGTTTGCCACCTTATGTATGTCTTTTGTAAATTCATAAAATGTGAAATATATTAAAAGATGCTTAGAAATGTCATGGATGTGATATTATTGAATGATACCTTGAGACATAAAGACTATTAATAATCTTTGTAAAAGAAGTCCTTCTGGACTAGTGTCTAACCCATTAGGAATATGCTGTATGCACTGAAAGACAGGAGCAACTCCTGTGTGTACTGTAGCAAAGACTACAAGATAATCCAAATGAGGTAGTTGGTTTTACTCACTATGTGTATGTTACCTGAACACATACAAAGTTACGCGTATGTTTAACTGGGTGCGTGTGTGTATGCTTACATGCATGTGCATGTCTGTTTTGCACCTGTTTGCCCTGTGTCTTATGTGAAACTGTAAAAAAAAAACGTTCTTATCATCAATCTGGTATGTTTGCATTAGTCAAGCACAGCAGAGTAGGTAAATGTGTCCCTCTAGTGGTGCATTCCTTGCTAAAAACTTCCTTGCTGAAAAATCTAATACAGCCAAAGAATGAAAAGAATCACGGCTGTCAGGCATGTCGAAGGGTGACATAAAATGTGTTGCTCTTGAGGCCCTCATGAACAAGAAATTCATTATCTGTCACTGTTAAACATATGAAAATAGGCGGCCTATTGTACCAAAGATCTTATCATCTCTGATCTTACCAGGCCAACAGCTCTTTCAAACTGAGTGCATTTCATTTCAAACTGTGAGTTATGTCAGTTATCATTAGGCCTATTTAAAGTTAAATAGTAAAAGTAAAGTAAGTTCAATAGTGTCAATGTCTTCTATTAGTAGTTTCTAATAGTAGTGTATGCAAAATCTGAATGTCAGCTTTTGAAAGGAATTCTTAAAGGGATTGTTTGGTAAGTCTGTAAGTTTGTAAGTCTGTTCTATCAAAATAATAATAATAATAATTCCACTGAGGATGTCTGAATGAACCATGGGGTTATAGAGTACAAATTCTCACACACGTCTCGCTTTAGGACCTTGCAGAGAGGCATGGTAAATCCGCTGGCCTCTGCAGTGTGAGCGGAGCATCTGGAGGAGGGCTGGCCGGCTGGGGAGGTGGAGGACGGGGAAAGAAGCCGAAGGAGGATCCGGGAGCCTGCGGAAACAAAAAGGGTCAGGCCTGGGACTTGGCGAAAAGGGTAATTAACGCTCTGGTGTAACTTATTTAAGAATCAATTCCTGTAGTCAAAATGATCCGCCTTGCACGGTTACCTGTAACCGGGCGTGAATGGAGGCCATGTTAAAGAGACGAAGTGCAGGCTAGTCGATGGTGAGGGGACAGCCAGGCGTTTTCGTGCTTTTGCAGATGTGGGTTTCAGACATTGCGATATGCACTTGAACTTGATGACCGTACGTGAGGCACCAGAACAACGTTTGCACTACCTCAATATGTTGTATGTCGAGCGTTCGCATTTTTCTAAATGGACTCGGCCCAAATAGGGTCTCCATTCAAAAGCTTGTTCAGTTATCAATGAAAACGAGTGAAAGTTGTGTTAATATCGTTCTCAAGACAGGCAAATGGTGTTAACAGTCAGACCAAAAGCTTTGTAAACATCATGTTCGATACCTATAAGGCACCAACACAGCTTATTTAAGTAATTTAACTGACCCTTGATGACATTAGTGAGGGGCAGAAAATTGTATGTCCAGCGGATCTGCTGTAGGCGCGCAAACATTCATACAATTCGACCTTTCGTCTAAAGCAGCACTGGTTGTTAATGAACATTAAAGCCATGCATTTTAATGTTTAGGTTATTAGTGCCTTTACCCATATAAATCATTTTGAAAATGAAACGATTAATAATTTCGTTAATATTTTAAATGATTGAAGTCACAGTGTAAACGTCCTGAGCAACATCCAGCCGTACAGTACCTTTTGATATTTTTATGTTTTTTTTTTTCGGAGGAGGCCTCCACAGGAAATGTGTAGCATACATTGCGCAGTGCTCTATAGGTGGGTGATCCTCCTCTGCAAGCCAGTGTTGCAATGTTACATATGCGTAATGCGTTCATGCAATTTAGATTAGGCCTACTGTGATGTTAACTGTGCCTCAACTATGCGGAACAACAACTGATTACAGTATTTTTCTTACATTTTCAGGGGATCTGATAGAAGAAGGATTATACGTTTTTAGACTTCTGATTTTATTTGTACTTTCTTTTTATATATACATATTTAAACATTGAAGTAACTTTGTCATTATTCATGACAATGCCGTCCAACTCCGTCACCAGCACTGCCAACTCATCCATCTTCAAAAGCTCAGAGTACACATGTGACCCAGCCAGCAATAGAATGGTAAGGAAAAGACCCCTCCTCCAGTGTCCAAGGCTGTAAACAACCTCATGAATGAACTGTAAAAAGGGGTTGGGATTTGAAGTATGATAAGTTTTTAAAAACAACTAGCCTTTATGAATAAATAAGCCTTAAACCATTACTAGTGATTATAGTCTTCTGCAACTTTTACACCCCACAAATCAAACCTGTTGCTGTTTTCATGTTGTCTAAGCATTGCCAGATGACCACCATTAAGATTGTACTGAACAAACAATTTCTAACACATATCGTTTTCTTGGAATTCACTCTGTGTGTTTATATTAATTCATGCAGAATTCACTTTGAGTAGACTCCGTGCATCTATTAGTATGTACTACAGTTTATCCTGTTCTCTATTCATGTGAAATAACTTTGGTATTGTGTGGTGCATCTTGTGTCCTAATTACAGTGTGGTCTTCTACCACAATTTCATAGTGCTTTGACTTGCTGCAGAACACAACCAATGAACATCTTGTCTATGTAACCACAGTTCTAACTCAGCAAGCGCAGTATCAATGAAACAGTGTGTGTAGTAAGATAACAGGAAGTAAAGTTGCCCTCCTGACAATTGTCAGTGGATATGAAACACAAAATTGCTGTTGCAAGTTTACTAGATAAAACCTGATCCTAGGGGTTATGAATGGGATGATAAATGATCCTAGGGGTTCTCTTTACACTGCATCATTACTGCAAAGTACATGAAAATGTTTAGAAACAGGGCTGACATTGTTATTACACCAGTGTACTGAACCCTGTTTTAGTAATGGCTGCCATGCTGTTGGGTCTTACGGACTGAATGATCATCGCTGACCAAAGCAGATGTCTTTTCTCATCTGTATATATCAGGGTGTGAAAGTCAATTGTGTACTATAATCAGGTGCATAATGGAGACTACCATTAATAAAACACTAATAGACTATGTCACTGTGTGAGCTACATATATATACATATGTCATTAAAAGAGGCAGGTAACATCAGGTTTATTTACCGAGGCTATTTAAGTGATTTCCTTTAGGAACACTATTTCTTATAGTTCACTGCACTCCAATCACACCTTTAGTTAGACTGACTCACTTGCACAGAATTGCTGCCACTGTCTCAACAGGTCTCTCTGCCACTGCTCTGTACGTCTGCTTCTTATCCTTCCTCTTGACACCTTCTTTCCACCCCAGACTAGCCACAAGTCTCACTGCTTGAACACCAGGCGTGCTGCGTCAACACCACTTCATCATCTGTCTTGGCCCCCACGTTTCCCACATCTTCTGTCTTTGTTCCACAGCCTCAGTCTCTGTCTGTCTCAGCTGCCTCTTCTGTGTCCACTCGGGCCTCGCTGTCCCCGCCACTACCCTCCCTGCTGCCATTAGTTTTATCCTCACACCCTCTTTGTCCCCAGACCTGAAGGCTGACGGGTGTTGTTGTTGCCGTGCCACTCTGTGCCACTCTGGGGTGAAAACAGGGTTGCGGTCAGCAGTGGTCAACATGGTGGGTGTGGGCTGTGGTGAGGTAGGCTCACTCAGCGGCCTCCGTCTGGCTGTGATTTACGCCGGGTTGGTGGTGGGGTGGGGTGTGGTGGAGGGAGGTTGGTGGCAGAGGCAAAAGGGGGGGGGGGGGGGGGGCTGAAGCTCGTCCTCTGCCTCCTCATTGGTCATGCGCTGCTCGTAGTGCTGTTGCCAGGCAACTACCCTTGCCTTAAATAACCAGCCACCGACAGAAATAGAACATAGATATTGACAGCCCTCATTGAGTTTACGTCTGGGGAAGGCCCATGTCCCCATTGTTTTATTATGTCTGGTGTTTTTACAATTTACAGTCTGGAGACATTAAACGCTTATTTTGTTCACCACATTTGGGATGGAGATTATCTAATTTAGGACCTTGTTAACGCATAAGTAGTTAGTTACAAACAAGTAATTCATAAAATGTAGCCATATTTACAGCTACACAATACAGCAATTGATGATGGGGGTTGTTGGATACATTTATGCAGTGACCCATGGACTCAAATCATGATTGGTCATTAGTCTTATTTGTTCATCCAGCAAAAATGACTTTAATGGTGTGATGGCTGGAAGTGCTCCAGTGAGCCTTCCTCCCTCTTTAGGGGGCTGTGTTGGGGTTGTAAGGAGACAGAGGAGACAGATCACAGAGGGACAGTAACCACACTGGCAGTCTTACCTGTCTTTGGTCTGTGTCTGAGTCTGGAACGCAGAAGACTGTGAAGGCCCTACCCTTGCCTAAGTAAATGACCAATTAGATTGTGGGAAAAGGCAGCATTATGGTTATATTCACTGTTTCCAAAGCACTGACCTTGCAGAAATAAAATCTGCTCTAAGCACAGTTTTAAAAAAACTTTTTAAATCCTTAAAATCATTGAAATCCCAGACTGATTTACCCTAATTTACAGATGTCTCTAGCTCACTCCTATTACCTCACACTTCTCTAGAACTGTTTGACCAATCAGTATTGAGAAATGTTAATCATTAATGAACTAATGAATTCATCAGGGTTTTTCTTCCTATTTATTAATAATCTGGTAGGGTTGTGCCTAAAATCGCGATTTCAGGTGGCCTCGATGTTGGTGATAAGCCAAATGCACTTGAATTGAAACATTTATTAGTGACCAATCAGGAGACTTAACAACCGTGTGGCCGAGAGGAGTTGCCAACCGACCAATTGTTTTGCCCCCTGGGAGAGTGAGAGGGCGTGTGTGCCGTGTAGTACTGTTGGAGAGTGCGGGTAGGAATGTTGAAAATGTATTTATTATTTAGGCATTAGCCTACTTTTCCCTTGTGGAGATTATTGGAAAGGATGCATATCTTAAATGTGTCTCTCCACGTCAGTAACAAACTCTCATTGTCTCATTTTTGGTATGCTAAATTTTGGTACAAGCACAATTTAATGTAGACGCATTAAATTCCAATACCCAGCCTGTTGAAGTGCAATAAATATGTTAATACGTTCTAAAACATCTGTTTTTTGATCTATTTTATTGGTAGTGATGACCATATTTACAGTGATGTATTACATTTGATAGGTGTGTTGTCCCATTGTCCCACAGCGATATTAGAATAGTGTAGATTTGTGTACAATGTTTTATATTTGAACCTTTTATTTATTTTAGACCTACAATTGTACTAGAAATGGCATAATTAATAAAGGCCTTTCATCATATCTTAAAACAACTATCTTTGTTAATTGGTTTTTCACAACAAATATTTCTATATAAATTAAAAAAACTAAATTGAATCGAAAATCGAGATTGAATGATCTTGTGATTCTTTTTTTCTGAGATTGCCCAGCCCTATAATCTAGATATTCAGATATTAGACAAGAGATATCTTAGAACAATAACATTCAGGCAGGTAATAGAAAGACAAAAAAACTACAAGACTTACAGCATTTTTGAGTCTTTGTATTTTGCACATTTACAGCTATCTGTTCTTGCTACATGTAATAGTCAGTGCCAAATTTCTGCTTGCCAAATCATTGGTGTTCTTGTCATGAAATGTTTTTTTTTTTCTACTGAGACCAGTGTATATCCTGACCACAACCAGACCACGGACAGGAAAACTGGCTTTTTCTTTTCAGTTCACTGTTTTGCCGATATGGCACCAGTATTCTGATGATGACATACAGTCCATCAAGCGATAAACTAAGTTGTTACTGCCAGCATTAGCCAGGCAGGATCATTTTTGTAGTCACTTGACCAGTGACAGACCATGCAATTGCAATGAGGGATATTATGACTATTTCATTCCAGCACATGATGCAGCCAGTTTTCATATTGGAGATGTCTACTCAGACACGATTAGGGCCTGCACTCACTGCCAGATGTGTGTAGCTGTTTGCTTTTATCAGCTCTCAGCACCGCTGTGCACTAAATCTGCTCTTCAAAGACACGTACAAGAGTTGAAGAAGCACTTGTCTCCATGCAGAAAAGAAAGCTGTCAGAACAAAGGCGTTTCAGTCAAATCTATCCCTGAATAGCACCCATGTGTGAGTGATTTTGGAGATCACTCCAAACTGGACCAGTTTTTGTCTGTGGTCCCATGCCAGGTTTGTCATTGCCTGTGTACGCACATGTTGGCTACCTTTTGCGTGTTGACCATATGGGAAATCCTACATGCCGATTGGTCAGGAACTGGCTTGGTGAGGAACTGATGAGCAGTTACTATATTTGACCATCTGGGAAGCAGCCTTCTCCCTTCAGCCTTTGCTGTCATCCTGAACACAGCACACACACACACACACACATACACATACACACACACACACACTGCACACAAACACCCAAAACTTTTTGACATAGAGTTTTTGTCATAGCAGGATGTTGAGTTTTGTCGCTAAAAGCCAGATTGGATGTGATTGAAGGACACTTGACCTATTTTAACAGCCTAAAGTTTCATGCAGTTCTTCACCAGCTTCCTCCTACCACTCTCCATTTGGCTCAGGCCAACTGACAGAACAGAGCGGCTAAAGTTCACAAGGGCCTAAATGTGTGCTGTTCTCCACATGTGAATACTGGAGGTCCCAAAGGGGACCTTAGCCAGTGGTTTGCAGTTGAACAATCGTGAACTGGGTGGATGTAAAGTTTTATGTTTCCAGTGTGCTTTTATGTTCTCAAGTCTTTTCAAATAAATGCCTTGAGCAAAGCGTTCCATTACTTGTTCAATTCTATTATCTGGAAAAAATGTATCTGATGTGTCTGTCTGTGTCTATTGTAGCCAATTAGCTACTGCCCTCTTCATGATAATTTTCGTGTCTGTTTTTAACTGCCACATTAGGTCATGTAGACATCAAAGACCTCCCTGTCGTACATTTGAAAGTCATCCTTCAGATTATATTCCATCACACAGGCAAAGACTGTCCATGAATTGCCTGGAACACCTGCTTCATATTATGTGCTTTGCGTTTAGAGGAAAATCAATGGTTGGTTCTTGTGTGTTTTGAATTAAAAAAAAAAAGTAAATGCCTTCATGTGTAGATGATACCATGATTGTCCCTTTGAAATGACAACTCACAGGTCAACTTTGCCTAAACCTTTTCAGGCTCTGGACTGCAGCACAAAGGCTCTTTGTTGAGTCTAACTGTTAATGTTGAATAATTATAATCTCATGGTGGATTTTCCCGATTTTCATGTAAAAACCTTAATTTCATTACAGTATTTACAAAATGTAGATTAATTTCCTGCATGTGCCACAGCATGCTTTTGGGTACGATAATTTATCCCTGGACTCTTTTTCTACATGTATTAAGAAATGCTTCTCATCCAGCCAAATTCCATCCGATAAAATGCATCCAAATATATACTGTATTTTGTTTTCCCTGTTGTCAGCAGGGTGCTTTGGTTTACCCACCCTCCTCACAGTCTAAGACATGTCTGTATGTCAGGAATGCAAGGAAGCAGAAACTCCCACCACTACCCTAGACCAAAGAACTGACCAACCATCAGGGGTTGGTCACTCACTGCCCTCTGCTCTAAAGAGAAACGCTGGGTCCAATTCAGGGAATGGATTTTCCCAACGACAATCAATAAAATGATCAAACATTTGAATAAATCCACTGTTGGTGGCTTTGAAGTGATTAGATACTGATTAGAGTGATCAATTCTACAGGTTAATGTAGTGAAGCGGAAGTAAAATGTGTGTGTGTGTGTCTGTGTGTATGTAGTGTTTTATATGGGTTATTAGGGGAGGGCTGAAATGATGGCATTCTGTTTGGCTCCACAGAACGACAACAGCAGGTTGGATAAGCAGTTTGTCACCATGGAGACGACAGCCCAGAGCAGCGCTGCTGGAAAAGTTGGACGGCCGGGACGCAAGCGGAAGCCATTTCCGGTTAGTTGCAGAGTGGGTTTACATCTTAATGGGTTTTTATGTCTTAATGCATGAGTGCTTGTTTATCAATTGGAGTCTGTGTTTCTTCTCTATTGGAGTGTTGTGTTCTTGTTTGTGTCGGAGAGGTTGTTAGTCACATGGAGTGAACTTTTCACAATTTGCCTTGTTTAGTTTAGATCAAAAATAACAGGACTTGATTATATACCCCCAACCACACACACACACACACACACAGATCATGTTTAACCTGTATCAGGCTGTCCTGTTAACCATTTCTTTAGTAAATGCTTCTGCAGGGTTGGAATGAATCTCTGTTTACACCCGGCTCTGTGGGTGGTGAGCTGAGAGAAGCAGGTTGAGTTTTTCCTGTGCAGGGGCTGTGACCTAGTTTGACTTTTGACCCCTAGCAAAGGGCATGTCTGGGTCAGCAGATCACAGAAAGGGTTGTATAACATTCCTCTGACTCCCCTCTGAGGCCCCTGTTCTCTCTTTATTCTCTGTCTCTCTTCCTTGCTCTCCATCTCTTTCTCTTTCTTCCATAACTAATCAACTTTTTTCATCTGACTCCTTGACTTTCCCCACCTTCATACAGTATGCATATGCATATGCTCTGGCCATCTCTTTCTCTTTCTTTCTCTTTCTCTTTTGATGTCATTCTATCCTTCTGGCTTCTATTCTCTCCATTTATCCAGTTTGCTTCCCTTTGCAGTCTCACGCCATTCCTCCCTGCCCCTCTCCTTTTTCTCTCTCTCTCCTCCCCTTTCTCTTGTCCTTCACTTGTTTGCTTTCATCTTTTTAGGCTTGAGGGCTCTCATCGTCTTTAAGCCCTTATAAAAAAAGTGAGGGTCTCCGCAGGTCTTCAGTAGATCTCCCCCTTGTGCATAAAGAACTATTAGTAAGGGCATGTTAGGGCATGTGAACGCTCCCATGGACTGAGGGGTGCAGCTGATATTGTTGTCCATGGTTCTGGCACATTGGCAAATCAGGAAGGGTGGGGGAGGGGCGGGCAGGGCAAGGCGAGGTGATGGAGAGTGGGATGGGGTTGGTTGCGATATGGAGGAAGTCCCGCTAGCGAGAGGTGACCCTGAGTGCAACCATTGTGCTGCTTGTCGTTATGGTGAAATATATGAGCAGGGAGTCGTAAAGCTGCCTGTCTCTGTGGGCGGACCCTCTCTGCTGATGGCTGTAAAAGTAGGTGGAAGTTGGGAGGGGGGTGGGGGGATGCAGTAGGAAGGTGGATGCTATGGGTGTGGAGAGAGGGACTCTTCCTTTCTCAAGGCATGTTCCACTTTCCCTTCCCCAGACCCACTAATGGAATTTTTTGTGAAGGGCTGATTTTTTTTGGTGTGTGTGGGTGTGTGTGTGGGGGGGGTGTTTGGAGGTGGGTTATGAGATGAGGGGTGCTATATATAGGCACGGTCACAGAGACTGCCAAGCCATACACAGTGCCTTTGCCTTTCTGGCCCAGGTCAACCCGGCCCCAGGTCTCAGAGGGCCTCTGTGGCTTCCTCAGATGTACTTGTTGTTTTTTTATCTGCCGGGGTTGCAGAGGCCAGGCGCTGTTCCCGCAGGGGTCCTAAACCTCCTGGATATTTGCCATGGCTCTCGAGCAGCGTGATCTGCTGATTTGTGGATGTGTTGATGTTGATCGTCTGAGTCTGTTTACAATCAGAGCTGTTTTCCGCCCTCTGTTTCCTTAGCCCTTTTTGACATGAGCAGGAGCAAAATAATCAGCCTAAATTGCAAAATTTTCAAATGGTCATAATTGAGATAAGAACCTTTTTAAAACTAATCATGGATTGTCTTTTGAAGTACCATTTGTGGAAAGTATTGTGTAGAGTAATCTCCAGTAATCTCCAAAAGTGAAGCTGATTGCCAGACTAAAGACAACCTATTTTATGTGGAGCAAGTTAAATAGCTGTTGGTAGGATCTTCATTAAACTTCATTAATATAAATAATGTTTTACTAGGTCTGGAGCCTTCACGCTTAAGAAGACGTAAGCACTCAAGATGGGTAGTGCCATTGTTCTGTCTGGACTGGTTCCCACATGAGCTCTCCAGCCCTTACGCAGAGCCCCGAATATTAAAGCCGCACTAGATAATTCATCCCGTGAGCGAGAGTTGGGGGAGGAGGCAGCCCAGGCTCCTTCCTGAATGAAGCCCTTTCTGAGGCATGACTCTGTGAAGTGTCCTACACAAAGCTGGAGATGTGGATTTGAAAACTCCCCTGAAAAACCGCCAACATTCCTGCCATTTTCCCCTACTTGCAAGGCTGGCCTGGAAAAAAAAATTAGGACAAATGGAAGGAATGTACAGTATAGCATGTCCAGGGCGCAAGGGCATGCCGCTGGCTCCTCCAGGCCCTACTCAAGCACAGGGAGAGAGTGATTGAAGGCTGTGGGAGTGAGATTAAGGGTGATTTTGTACAGTTGTTGAGCTTAACCCTCACTGCTTCTTCAAAAGCAACTGGACACGATGGCTCAAAGTGTACTAGCACAGTGACCCAGTGAAGTATGGATTTAAAACTTGAGCTGCAAATTGTAGTTACTACATTAATTGTTGTTACCAGCATACTGCTGCATATTTTAGCATTTTGATGGTTTACCTTTTTCATTAAAATGTGAACACTGATGCCTGGTTGCTGGAGTGGCCAGTAGTTTATCATGGCTAAGGTTGTCATCAGTTCTGGCATGTCACAAAAAATCTGCTAATTCATATCTCTCCTCAGGAATATTGCATTATTATTTGGAGTTTTGTATATAGGCACCTCCCTCACATTCCCAATGGGTTTTTCTTGTGTAAAATATTTCCTTTCCTCTTCAACTCTTCTTTCCCATAGTCCTTTGAGCCAAAGTACATGAATTGTGGGGCTTTTAAGCTTTCACATCCTTGTGTCATCATGGCTGCTCAGAACTCTGGCTTAGGCACTGAAATGTATTCCTAGCTGCTGTGCTTTTTGCTTCCTTGCGACAAAATAGTATGGTCTTGGGAAAGGATGTGTCTGTGTACTGTAGGTGTGTGTGTGGTGGGGGGATTTCTCCTCTGAGGTCAATAAAACTATCTTCTATTTTCTCTACTTGAATGTGGTGTTTAATTGGAAGTGCTACTCCAAAACATATTTAGCTCTGTTGGGGACAATGAATAACTGCTTAGGGATGAAGGAATATAAGAGAGAAAGCTTGTGTGAGTCAGTGTATGTGTGTGTGTCTGTGTTTGTATGTGTGACAGCAAGGGAAAGTAAAAGAGGTCTTTTAAGCACCAGCATAAGTCTGTTTATTATTCTTACTCAAGAGCCTGAGAGCTCATACTTGTGTCAAATACATTTCATGTCTTCTCTCGGAGACTGGTTAGTTAAACAACAGCTGGTAACATGGGCATAAGACTCTTAATGGGGCTTGCACAAATAAAGGCAGCGTACATGGAGTTAATGCAAGAAGGGCATCCTAATACCTAACTTGTTCTAGGACAATTCCACATATTCCACGTATACTGTACAGTCTGCTATGTCCTGGGCCGAATCATCTAAACAGCACTTGGATGCAATACTTACGTACACACAGCACATACATACATACATACATACATACAAAGAGGCTTGGTATGGTCCAGTGTTCCCTGCTGTGCATGTGACAATTTGTTACAGTATGCTGCCACTGACAGCTCTTCTCTGAGACAGTGAACAGGTGACTGGCTTTAGTCTGTCACCCGTGTTGATATGCAGACAGACAAACACAGGGCTGACACTAAACAGCAGCGGCTGGGGGGTGGTCATGATACTGTAGCTGCCATCATCTGCCATGGCTAATGTTGGGGCGTCAACATGCTGCCCTGAGCTGTGGAAGCTGTTTGCGTTGCATTGTTTGCATTTACGAAACTAGACATGCTAAATTCATCAGCAGGGCACAGTTTCTTGTTGTCATGATGTTTGTGTTGTCATGTATATTATCACTTCTCTTTGATTGGCAAGAGAATTTGAGTGCATTAGTGACTAAAATTATGATTGGTCTGAGATATATGACATTCCCAACACTTCTGTTCTCTGCCGATGTTGTCTTAACTTTCACCTCTACTGTAAATGTAAATGTAAATTTATATATTACAAATTTCTGTTTAAAGGCTTTTTTAAATATTCACCATGTCCTTGGCCGCATCCTTCGTCATATCCTGGCCAACTTTGGTATTTTTCATTTCATCATAATTTCCAAACCTGGACCAAGATCTGAGCAAATATTTACTCCAAACCAAATTTGGATTAGCAGTTTTAGGCGAACGAAGGTTCTGTTGTTTGGTGCACCCATTAGTGCTGTTTGAGAGTTCTCATATCTGTCAGTGTTCACATCTGTCAAAAACTTACTCTGTGGAGGAAAGTGTTTGACAGGTCCTCACCAAACATGCCCACAGCTGAAGATTTGTGAAAAACAAGAAAACTTTTGAAAACTTGGTTTCTTCACCAAGTTACAAATTTGGCTTCCGGAGAGTTCTTTGGTCTCCTGACATGGTGACATGAATAATGACTCACTTTTTGTTCATTCAGGCTCTGTAAAAAGTCAGATAGGCTCAAGATAAAGGTGTAGGAAATCAGATGCATTGAAGTTACAGCGGATGTCAACTTGTGGTACCAATGAGAACTGAAATACAGAAAGTAACTTATTACAGAGTACTGCTATCAGAGGACATTTCGAGTTCATGTTTGAAGCTGTCACCTGTTGGATGAGCTGAGCTGAAGCAAATGCAGTGAGGGACATGGTTCAGGAGTTCAGACAGTAAAAGCCTTGTTTTGGCATGAGACTAAAACACGTTTGTCCTCTTCCTTGCTGTCTCTAGCAGATGGAAGGGTCTGGTGTAGGCATGGTTAGGAACCACCCGGAGTCCAAGAGTCCCCCCCAGGTGCACAATGGCGACCTTGGTCACTATGAAGACAGAACTTTGGTGGGCAAGGTGTTCCAGGTAAAGCAGGAGCCGAAAGTTCTGGAGAACGGGCTGTTTGGGGTTGCAGCAAGTGCCAGTCCCAGTCCCAGTTTGAGCCACTCCCAGGAGAACGGGGTGGTGCCCAGCCGAGATGAGCAGGAGAACCCTGAGAAGGACAAGGAGGAGGGGCTGGGGCCCCCACGAAGGAAACGGGGCCGCAGGAAACTGGAGCGGCCCACTAAATGTAAGCCATGAAGACCAAAGTGCATGCTAACATCACTAACACTCCTCAATACACCATCAATGATATATTGACCTTGTCCTTGTCTTTACACTTTTTTTTGTCCTTGTCTTTACGAATATAACCCAGGTAGCTTCTAGGTAAATTTGTGTTGAGCCCTGTGGAACATTCAACGCCATCCCCATTATCACTAGTCCAGCACATACTGTACTAACTGTGATTGTGCCCTGTTGCATTCAACATGCTCTTCATTTTCCTTTCACCTCTCCCCCCTCTGCTGTCCTCTGTCTCTCTCTTTCTATCTATCTCCCTGCGTCTCCCTCACTTCACTGCACTCTGCAGGAAGGCTTTGACCTTGACGTGCTCAGTAAATAAAGTTGCTGCAGACAGTGGTGTCTCCTGGCAACCTGCCCTGTAGGTGCCGCTGGTAGGGGAGAGGAAGGCAGCAGGGCTCTCCTGGTGATTGGCTTCTGCACGTTGCAGGGGTTGCCACAGCGATAGCATGGCACCCAGGGCCACTTACACGCGAGACTCTGCACAGCGCCCCACCAGTAACCCCAGCGCACCTGAAGACCTGCAGTCGGAGCCTGTGTGCACCTGCAGTACAGATAGACCCACTTAGTTAAATATGCTGCCCCCTGCAACACAGACAGACCCTCGTTAATATGGTACCACCTGCAGCACAGAAAGGCTCTGACCAAAACGGGGCATCAGTTGCTGGACTGCCTTCAACTGTGTAACGGGTTCCTCACTATAGAAGGCATCAAGGTTCCAGCTGTGAACTGTTGGGTGGCTTAACAAGGCAGAAACACTAAATGTGTCTTTCTTACAACACTGTTGCTAAGAAACCAGCAGCTGACCATTTGATAGAACTGTGGATATTGAAGGAAGCATGAAGATGGCATCTAAAAACAAAGTTAAGGCACAGAGATTTGATTCAGACCTGCCACAATGCCTTTCTGTCACAATATGTTATAGGGCATACTTGTTCTGTTTAGGACAAACTGAAAAAGCCACGGAATATTTGTGCAAGTATGCAGAACCACTAAGTCATCCACCTGCAACAGGAAGTGCTTGCAAGTTAGACTGAGATTAGGGCTCTGGCAACACTAACCGCATGTTTATTGCAGTGGTTGAAGCTATGTTACCTTGCTACTTAGATGACCAAATAACCCTACACTGATTGGCCTTGCTGGTGCATGGCTGAAAGAGCCAAAATAGCTGATGCTAACTGGTCAAAAGGGCAACCTTGGAAACCCTGGCCTCCTGAGGTCAGGGGTGCCCAGCTGTTGTGCAGCCAGAATCTTCCGAATCTGACGAGTAGGCTACAGAATCCAACTGCCCACTGCCTCTGGCCTAGTTCCAAACTGCAGTGCATGTATACGTGCCACCTAGAGACCATCTAATACATCACTTGAATGAGTTATTCATGGCAGAATGACTGATGTGGTCTCCCTCTGCTCCTTTGGTGAGGCTTTCTGGACACTGCAGATAGGTCCACTATTGCATTGCATTTATGAACACACAAGCTGTAGTCATGGGTCATAGATAGACAAAGTGATTTTGAGGGCCTTGAGACCTTAACATATCTATTTCGTGCACTATGCTAGAATACTCTATGGTTTGCCAGTGAGTATGTTTCTAAGACACTTTGAATGTTTGTGTGATTTCCTGCTGGCTGACAGAATGCACAAAGCAAAGTAAGCAAAAGGGCAGTGTAAGCAGTGCTGGTACACCGTTGACGTGAAATAGAGGAACTATAGTTTCCTACACTGGGTTGCTGTGTTCGCACCTTTTACCATCTATAGTTCTCACATGTATTCATAGGAAGACACCTCATATCTACAACACAATGCCAAGGAGTTTGTGCCTTTTTTACAATTTCGCTTGATGGCAGATGTGGTTGTCTCTCAGATGTTTTTTAATAAAAAAAACATTTAGAAATTGGTCTTTATTTTTAGAATAAGAATTTATTGAAATGATTAGAAATGAAAACATGAATGAAAAAAAAAATGAAAATAAAAGGCAATCTCACAGGTGTTTGAGTTGTCAAACCCCTATTTATAGATTTTAGAATTTAGCTTATGGTAGGCAAATTTTTCCTAAATAATATTGTCAACTAGCTTTAGGTACACTATAGACTGCACATGACTGCTACGTAAGTTGAGGGTGCACTATCTGAGGTTTCCATGTGGTCTCTCCCCTGTAGATGTGGAACAAAAGGAGGAAGATGGTGGCGACTGTGGAAAAAATGAGGTAAGAATTCACAAATCAACTGGACACACGTGTGCATACTCACACACACACAGACACACACCTGCACGCACGTGCACATACAGACGCACAAGGCTGACATGGTGTGTGTAGAGACAGGAAAAAAATGGTACCGAGATAAATGTGACATATCAAATACACCTAGAGTAGTTCTCTTGGGCTGGTTCTCTACAATCACTGGAAGCCATTTTTTGCCAGTTAAATGCCAATCCTTCTGTATCTATCTCTACTCAAACACACACACACACACACACACAAAAACAGTACATATACACACCTACTTACATACAATACAAACTTCTCACATCAGACCCATAGCTACCTCATTTCACTACTATTCCCAATCCATGTTCTTGTGGATTTCCAGAAATCGTCGAACTAGTTGGCATCCCTCCCTTGCCCCTCTGTTGCCCTCCTCACATCACCGAGCTCTAGTCTTGCACTCTAGTGCTTCCTCCTGCTGCAGAAACCACCGTAGACATCAAGAGAAATCCACTCTTGCATCCATGATGGAATAAGTCTTTCTCTATTGCCTGTGCTTATGTAAACACACCACTATATGTCCTACTGACAAATAAACACCATGCATATTAATATCACGTTTCCATGCTGTCACTTTCACAAATTCCCAGACATATATCCATTCAAGCATAGCTGACAGCTTCTCATCCAACTGAAGCATCTAGGCCTGCTTCCTTCCCCCCTTCAGAAAACATGAAGCAGGGCATTAGGAATGGCCTAGTCTCACTCACATTATTGCTTCACTGCTGTGTCCCTTCAAGCAGGGCACGCGCGGGCGTCTGCGGGGGGGAGTGGGCTGGGAGATCAGCCTCCGGCAGCGGCCAATGCCCAGGGTTACCTTCCAGGCCGGGGACCCCTATTACATTAGCAAGCGGACCAGGGAGGAGTGGCTCAACAAGTGGAAGATGGAGGTGAGTGACCACTGACCAGCCACTGTCCCCAAAAGACAGACAGAAAGAAAGAAAGGAGAGGAGAAGGGAGAGGGGGGAGGAGTGTAAGAATGGGTTGATGAGATGCAGTGAAGAAGAGAGAGGGAGAGAGAGAGATAGATGTGGATCAAGAGAAGATCAAGTAAAGGGCAGGTCCCTCAGATAGAATGTTGTGTTTGTGTATCAGGAAGTAAAAAACCAATAGATGAAAATGGGTGTATTTGATAGGTCATCTATTATCTCACTATGGTACCATTCATTGCATTGGTCAAGTTAACAAATTAAACTAAATAAAATGTAATTGCTGCTTGTGTATATACTAAACCAGACTATTTTAGGCTTTAAATATTTTTAAAGGGAGTGGTTGTATAGGAAATGTCAGGATTGAGTTTGGCATTTATTAGAATTATCTTTATCAAACATCTTAATTACAAACAGTTTCTGTTGCTGCACACACTGCCAGCACTGCTTTTGGTATTAGCTTTCCCAGTCACACAGTAGTAGTGTGCACAGCACAATCATTGAAATAACATTTTTCTTTAGCCACGCCCTGCTCACACACACACTGCTGTTCATAACTCACCATGGTGAGCCTGTGGAGTGCATCCCTTTTGGATTGACGGAAATTGCATTACTGCTCATGCCGTCCTACTTGTGTTATCGCTGAAGAGGCTGCCACGCATTTTCACGCAGCCCTTAATGGAGCCTCTTGAGACTGATGCAGAGTCTCCTCCGCTCTGGGTTACTGTTCAGCTGTGTTGGAGTGC
Organism: Limnothrissa miodon; assembly: GCA_017657215.1. Taxonomy (NCBI): domain Eukaryota; kingdom Metazoa; phylum Chordata; class Actinopteri; order Clupeiformes; family Clupeidae; genus Limnothrissa; species Limnothrissa miodon. The sequence continues at coordinate 887,131 of JAGFZM010000011.1, forward strand.
ATGTGGTCGCCATTTTGTCACGTGTGAATGTGCTTCTCAGAGAGGAGGGCGAGTTCATGTCAAACCTGTTTCTGGCCTCCAGGCAAAGTTTGTCCCATGTCAGTCCTGGACTCCTGGAAAATTGCTGATGTTTTAGGCTGTGACTGGCATTGTAGGACTGCATACAGATCTTAACATAATGCTTTGCCTACTATATCATGATACTGAATGTGATTACACATGAATGTCTGCTTCATTGAACACATGGTAGAAGGTGACAGGCTGCTTTCGTTGTCCAGACAACTAGCAATCACAATAAACTACAGGTACAATCACAATAAAAAAACGTCTTCTTGAGATAGTACTAGTATTCTCGAGCAGTAATATTGAGAGACCAAATAACCTTATATTTCTCCTAGTCATCATAGTAGCAAGTTAAGATGAGGTCATTTATTAATTTATTTTATTGTTGAATTCAAACCTCATTCCTATGTTTACTTAAATGTTTACATTACCATATACAATGTTTGTATCGGTATGCATACAACAATTAATGGACTTTTAAATCAGGAATTTGTGTGTTGCCAGTTTTGCCAGTATTTTGCATTTGTTTATGCCTATCATATAAACCACTGTAGAAGTGTTGCCAGTGAAGTTAGTTGATGAGTGTTGCTATGCATGAGTATATAGCTTGCATCGAGTGTGTGTGTTTGTGTGTGTGTTTGTGTGTGTGTGTGTCTGTCTGTCTGCAGGCATGTGTGTGTATGTAGTGTCTTTGTCCAACCATGGTGGGCATTGTGGCCGACAGCGACGCTTCATCCTGTGAGAGTTGTAGAGTTACATAATGAGCTGTTTCCATGGTGACCGAATGGGGCCTACTGTTAGGGCTGCCCATTACACACACACACATACACACACACACACACACACACACACACTTGCCATTCCCCCAATGGACATAGGCATAAATGTGTCAGGGTCTTGAATTATTGCCAAATTAGCAGGACATGCCAGCGTCTCGTGAGCGAGAGTCGTAAAATTCCAGGGAAACCAGAGCCACATTTTCCACACAAAGAGAGCCTTGGATTTGTGAACTCACTGACACCGCTGAGAGAGAAAAAAAAAAGAAAGCAAGAAACGGGAAAGGGAAAAAAATCCAAACAGTCTTTTTTCCCTGAATAAGCCTGTTATCTTTAGGGAAGTGCTGAGGAATCTCCACAGGACTCTCCTGTTTGGCGGCACGGCTGCTGTTGGGAGGCTCCAGGGAGCTCGCTCTGTCCCCAGCAGCCGTCCCTCTGCAGGGGGGAGACACGTGAGGGGGTGGAGGGCCTGGATATGCTCACACTCAACCTTCTCTCTTCTGTTTTGGCCCACTCTTTCTTTTTTTCTTTCTTCCTCCCTCTCTCTCCATCTCTTCCCTCTCTCTCTCTTAGTCTGCTCTTTTACACTACCTTTTCTTTCTTTCTGCCCACTCTTTTTTCTTTTCTCTTACTTTCTTTCTCTCATGCTTTAACTCTTTGCCCTCTCTTTCCCTACCTCTCTCCTTCTCTGTTTCTGCCCAGTCTTACTTTCTCTCCTTTTCTGCCTTCACTTCGATGTCTTTTTTTCAAGCCACCCCCCTTTTGCTGTCTGTATGTCTCCTACACACACTCTCTCTCACATACTTTTAACACTCACAACCACACAACCTCATACAAATACACACTCACACATATTCTCTCTCTTTCTTTCTCAGTTTTTTACTGCCTGCAGGGCATCAGTTACTGAGAGGCTCTGAAAGGGTGGCAGCATGAAGAATGAAACCCAGCGTCTTGCTTTCAGAGAAAGAGAAAAAGAGAAAGAGTAGGATTGAGAGAAAGAGAGCACGAGGGAGATTGGGGGAGGAGCAGGGGGCTCTTGTCTCCCTCTCTCTCGCTCTCTCTCTCTTTCTCTCTTGAAGGCCTAGTGTTACAGTTGATACCACTCTCTCTCTCTCTCTTTCTCATTCTCTAGCTTACTCTCTATCTCTTTCTCTCACTTCTCGTTTATCGCCCGCCCACCCCCATCCTCTTCCTCCTCATTCCAGAGTGGCGACCTTCTCTCTCTGCTCTCGCTATGGAAACCAACAGGCCACAAGCGGCAGAATGGGGAGATGAGGGCTGCAGCACAGCACACACTTCCCCAAGTGGCGCGAAGCAAGACAGCCTCCTGGCTCTCCGCCAGCACTTTCCAAGTCCTCTCACCAGCCAACCAGAATTCCTGTTGGCAATCACCTGACCTTGAATTCCCAGACAAAGAAATGTTTCTTTTTTTTCAGTTTGGTCCTTCTTTTTTTCCCTCCTCCTCCTCCTGCTCCCCTCACTCACTCTCTGAACTGAGCAACTCTCTAGTCGAGCTTAAGTGAGGTGAGCAGGGAGAGAGAGAGAGAGACAACCCCTTGAAGTGGACCTATGTGAGAGGTGGAGAGCCTGGCTTGTGTGTGGGTAGGTGCCTGCATGTTATTTGTTTGGTAACAGAGAGCGGCGTAGTTGTGGAGGAGGGGAGGGGTGCATTCCAGTGAGCATATCTCCACAATCTTGCTTCTGGAATTTTTGCTGACTTCAGGTGTTCTAGGGGAGGTTGACTGCAGAGTATGAAGCTTAAAGGGAAAGCATCTGTTTAAAAGCCCCACGCGTGTGGAACCAATGTGGAGCACTGGTGGTTTGGCGGCCCCTGTTGAAAAGCTGCACCACTTGAAAACAAGTCTGCTTGCTTTGCTGTTTCTCTCTTGCTCCCTTTCTCCGTTTCTTTCTCTCTCTCTCTCTCTCTTTTACTATTCCTTGCTTTCCCTCAGCAGCTCGATGTGATCACAAGGGTCCGTTTGTGCAGTGGAGCTATTTCCTGTTTTACTCTCAGAAGGACACATGACCCAGTGTGTATAAGGCTTGGGACTCAGTGTTAGTCAAGAGAAAATAAAGCATTCTACAAGGCTGGGATTTGCACAGTCAGGGAAGGGCTTTTACACAGTGAGGACAGCTTACGTTATTAGGAGCAGTTTTGCTATTGGAGACAGGTGTAAACAATGGAGTTAGTTCCAGAGCTTTAAGAGTTACGTAGGCTATTGTTGTAGATCAAAGAAATTGCTGAATGAATGGGACAATATAGTGTTTATGTTTAATATATCAATAAAAATTATTCATGAGCAGTGACAATTATTCATAAACACTTGTTGGCTGTGTAGGAAATGTAGCTGTACATGCATGTATCAATAGTTTTTGTCTGTTTAACATGCATGAGTAATTAACATTCATCATTTCATTAGCAATAATTCAATTGAAGGATAAATGAATTCCAAAAGTAAAGGGTTTAAATATGGGGTTACCAAGAAAAGTATGAAACCTTCTAAGCATGGTGTTACTTTGTATAAAGTGTTTTAGTGTGTACAGACATGAAAGATGAGCAGGTGATCAAAGTTGGCTGAATGTCGTTTGTTTATACTGTATGGTAAAGCTGAGATATCCAACAAGAGGCGTACCTGATATTTTTCTCTTGAGGTGTTTATGGCAGCCAGGGGTATGTATGGTGTAGCAACAGGAGTGAACAAGTCCACTAGTTTTCTTATTTACTAATGGCATGTTGACTCCATTATTGGCAGCATGAAGGAAATAGGCTCTGTGAGTATGCAGGGGCTATCAAATTTAACATCCTGTTTAGTCATCCTATCAGCTGATCTCGTCATCGACTTCTGCACAGTAGAAGGCACAAGTGCTGACACACACGCACAGACCCATTTTATATGCATCTGCCTGGGATTAATGAAAGAGCCTCTGAATGTAGCCGCTTGTGCCTGTGCCTTTAAGGGATTTGACTGACTGAGGAAAGAATTGTGTTCCCAGTGGCTTTTTGACTACCACTGCACAGCGCTTAGCTGCAGATCTTGTCTGGGAGAGTCTTTGATCTCCGGAGTAGCATTGTCCAGAGAGGGGTATGTGTGAGCTCAACTTGCGTCATGATCACATCATGCCTCTTTTCTGCCACCCGTTTGGTATCACAGAGCCAGTGATAGTCATGCCACTAAAGCTCCCTTCACCCAAGTTCAGGTCAGTTGTTTATTGTCAATTTCTTTACATGTACTAGACATACAAAGGAATCGAAATTATACACTGTCCCTTGCGTACATTAAACAGATAATACAGGACGGAACAAACTATAAAGTGCATAGAAACAACATGTTCTGAAGACTATGTTCTGAAAGAAAAATACTCGGGATCTAATCTAAAAATATATATCTAAAATATACTCTAATCACTATTCTTACCACTAGACAAAGACAAGACAGTACAGACAAAACAAGTGTACAGGTACAGCAGGAATATATCCTAACCCATAGTAGCAGTATGTGCTGTTGTGAAGAGTCTCCGGGTCTGGAACATCAACACACATTCATAGGACTGTCAGTAAAACAGTGAAAAATACTAAAGTAATGGTTTGCCGTGCAAGTCAGATAATGGCAGCAGTGGTTTTTCAGTGCAAAATCAAGAAAGAGAGAGAGAGAGAGAGAGTAGCAGTATTGATAAATAAATTAGATTAACAGCAGTTTGTGCAAATTAGCATAGATCAGAGGTAGTTCTTTCCTGTGAGTCCAGTTTGTTTACTCGGGGGGTGGAGATGGGGCAGGAAAGGGCAAGAGTTCAGCAGCCTAACAGCTAAATTCCATGACTTTTGTTTAGGTTTGCTAAGGTTCTGGCATCTTTACTCAGAAGTTTTGCTGGGTTTCTTCCTGGTGTGAATTATCCTTTAGCATATTCCACCTGCACTAGATTGAGGGGAATTCGGAAGGTGATGTTCGATAAGAGTAAACTCCAGTGGAATTGCGACATGAGGACTCCCTTTACTCTTTCCCATTCAGGAGTTTGAGTTTCAGCACTGGGAAACAGTCAAGGGGAAGGAAAGGCTCTGTAAATACCTCTCTACTCAGCAAAAAAATATGATGGTAATGTGATTGTATGGCCATGGTCATATTACAGAGTGCTGTTGCACAGTATACCACCCATTATCTCAAATCCACTCTGCTGTAGTATGGCAAAGGTTCCTGTTACAGACACCCCCTTTGGTTCACTTTGCGTTGCTTTACCATTGTGATGACGTGATACTAGGCCTGCTTTGTGCATTTTAAAGTTATTGTTGCACCACACCTGTGACAGGAGATTCTTGCCATTTGGTTTTTCCTTGATCTCTGTCTCAATGGTTTGAAAGACTTCAGTTATTATCCATCCACATCTGTCAATCTGTCAATACTCAGTGCTTCCTGTAAGATTGACTACAGGTTACAGTTTCAGACCATTTTTTTCAGGATAATGGTAGTGATTACAGTGGAACTGCCCAAGGTTTTTCCTTGCCTCTGTTGCTCATTGGTGCTCCTGCTGTGAAGCGCTATGAGACATGACTTTCTTATAATGCACTATACAAATATGAACTGAATTGAATTACAGTAGAAATCAGACTTTAAAAGTTATTCATCGTTCATTATAAATATATTCAATGTTGCCATTCCTAATTCCTCTGTGTGTTGTGAGACTCTATGGCATAGTAATAGTGCACTGTATATCCAGTATCTGGGACTGAATCTGTGTTGTCACCATACTTGGTTAATTTAGTTTTCCATTTGTGAGTCTAAAGGGTTGAATAATAGTTCCAAGTTTGTGTGGAATCCATCCCAGATGCCTGTGGAACATGTATGATATTTGTGTTCGCATGCAGGACAGAAAGGGTCTGATACAGCACGTGTTGTCTTCCTGGTGTTGTCAAATCAAGCATGTAAAAGCAATAAACTCTTCTGTAATAGTCAGAACCTCATTTTTTCTAATTTCTCTCTTGCACTTCCCTTATTCTCACTCTGTCACTCTTTTCAGTTCTCTCTTTCTTTTTCAACTTTTCTCAGTGTCTCTAGTTTTTTTCAGAGATTCGGGGTTGATTTTGACATAAGCCCAGACACAAATCTGTGGTTCGTATAGCCCCTCGGCCCCCCTCCACCTACTAATTCTGTAGGCTCTGCACCCTACTCTCCTCCACTACTGTAAGCCCACTGTACCCCACCCCCACCTCTACACTACTCCACCCTACTCTCCCCCACTACTGTAAGCCCACTGAGCCCCCCCCCCCAGAGCTCCCTTACAGCTGCCCCTTTTTGTGCTGTTCTTCACTTGTTTTTTCACTCCTTCTTTCACTCTCTTTAAAGTTCATCCTTTTTCCATTTTCTTTTTCTCACTTACTTTCCATATCTTTTTCCTGTCCGGTAACACTTTATTTGAAGTGGTCTACATAAGGGTGACACGAGCCTGTCACAAACATGACATGACACGTATCATAAACATTAATGACACTTCGTTCATGTTTAAGACTGCTGTCATTAAGTGTCATTCGGTTTTTGGAAAGTCTACATCCCAGTCTGCATTTCAAAAACCGAATGACACTTAATGACAACAGTCATGAACATGAATGAAGGTTCATTTATGGTCATGATACGTGTCATGTCATGTTTATAACATACTTATGTCACCCTTATGTATACCCCTTCAAATAAAGTGTTACATCCTGGCCTTTAGTTTTAATCTCTTTTTCTCTCCATCGATCCATCTGTTTCTATATCTCTCTCTCTCTTTCTCTTTTTCATTTCCTAAGTGTAAAGGGCCTAAAGCAGGCGCCCCTACTGTATGTGTGTGCTCTAATGAGTCCTGACACCCTCTGAGCTGTCTCCTGCCTTGGCTGAATTAGCAGCCAGACCCAACCGGCTTCCCTGCATACATTAGGACCACTCGCGTCTTTGTGTCTTTTTTTTTTTTTTGCGCAAAGCATAAGTGCTACTAGTTGATGCTGTTGCTGCTGCCATGACCGCCGTGGTGGCAGCATGTGTGTGTGTGTGTGTGTGTGTGTGTGTGTGTGTGTGTGTGTGTTGTAAAGTCTATCAGTCATGAAAATTCAGATCCTTACCTGCGCGGCATAGTTGTTTGTTTGTTTGCACGCTGGTGCTGGTGTAGTCCACAGACCTCCCGGTGTGTTCCCCAGTCCTGTGGGCTTCCTCCGCGCTCCTGCTGAAACAATATGGAGTTGAGATAAGCTATCTGGAAAGCAGTTAAGACATGAATTTACTTAGGTGATAGCAGAGAGTTGAACGAGTTGAAGGAAGGCAAAGAATAACAAGGCTGAACTTTGCATTTGTGTGTGTGTGTGTGTGCGTGTGCATGTGTGTGTATGTGTGTAAGAGAGAGAGAGAGAGAGAGAGAGAGAGAGAGAGAGAGATAGGAATAATAAATAATATTTATTATTTGATTATTTGATTATCTATAACAGGTTACTTGTGGCTCAGATACATCATATAGACATTTAACTGTTTGTGGTGAGTGAGAGAAAGTGAAAAGGAAAATGTGTGTGTCTTTGTG
>JAGFZM010000011.1:894906-909512 GCA_017657215.1 Limnothrissa miodon
TGTGAGCAGGAGAGGAGGGGTGTGTGTGTGCGCGCGCATGTGTGTGTGTGAGAGCAGTGAATGACGAGAGAAGGGGAGAGTGAGAGGGGCATAGAGAGAGAGAGTGAGGAATAGAGAGAGAGAGATTTAAAGTGGAGTATTTTTTGTGAAAAAGGGAAAGTGTGTGAAGAAGACAGAGAGTGCGTGCACCCGTTGCAAACGAGAGAGAGTGAGAGAGCGGCAGAGAGAGGTTGCGGAGTGTGTGCAGCTGTGTGGGATTTGCGGTGAGCAGCTTAAGTCATGGCTTGGCCCACGTCCTCCGCTGTTGACCTAATGGCTTAGAATCAGGTTCCAGCAAACCCAGTGAACCCGACGGGAGCGCGCCTCCGCTCTCCTCCACTCCACTCCACCGCTCAGGCGCACAGCACACACCATTGTGTCTTTTTTTTCCCTTCTCCAAAAAGGAGTGAGAGATAGAGACAGCAAGGCTTTAGTGGATAAACAAACACTTTTTCTTCACTCTAAGTCTCTTTTTTTAACCCTCTTTGTCTAATCTCTTGGCTCTTTGAAAAGTGGATACTCGCGCTGCCTGTTCCTTAAAGGGCTTTCGGAGTCGAGCAGAGGAGCTGTGCACCAGCGAACTCGTAAGCACCTCTGTTGTTTACCTTCCGCACCAGAGCTGAGTTGAGTTCAGAGGCGTTGGGCAGGACAACAGGGAGACCTGTTCCTGTTGGCAGCCTTGCCTCGTTGACATGTCATTAACATGAACATTTACACTGGGCATGTGTTTTCAAGTCTTGTGAATGTAATGTTAGACTGCTTGTTTTAAAGTTTAAAGGCACATTTAAAGGTGAGGTAAACATGTAAGTGATTATGGGTTACCTTGAGAACGTGTACAAGAAAATGTAATGCTTAGTCTATGGTGTATTTCAAAGAGGACAGAAAAGGTTCAGGAGGTCACAAACAGTTTTGAACTCTTGTCATAGTGTGATACCATTTTTTTATGCAGATAACATTAGGAAGCATTGTCTCCTCATCTCATGTCGAACCTGTAATTACTTAAACTCTTTATTCATATAGCATGAAAGAGACATTTGGAAAGCTTTATACAGTATAATGTTTTTAATCATAGTCTATGACCATATCCTTATAAACACGTGTGACCACATACATACTCCACTCTTCCACACATATAAACACTCATACTTACAGTACATTTAAACATATGTATGTATATACATACTGTATATACATACATAGGCTACATACATAGGTGTATATAGTGTATACAAACATAAAGCATTATGATGTATTTTAAGCCTTTTGCAACTTTTGTTATAACAGTTTGAGGGCCACATATTAGCTTCACATAAAGCATTTGGTGAATATTCTAAATTTCCTCTAAATGTCATCATCAGGAATATTTTTTACAAACCTTGTAAATCCTCATTAGAAAATTATGAGAGTAAAGTAATTACAAGCACTCACAGTAAATCAGTTTTATCTCCTAACTTCATCAATGTTTTATAAAGTATACTTCATGGAGGTAAGTTTTAGGTTTCCCCAGAGGACACTCAGCAGATCAAGGATAAAATTATTCCTAGAATTGAGATACATTTTTTCTGTACTGTACTGTGCATGTGTTCCCTATATGTTTTTGTAAGGCACTAGGTTTCAGGAGTGGGTTTATTGTGGAGTTATGAACAGATAGTGTGAAAATGTACACGTTGTCCTCACCCTAATTTGGAGTACGTTTTCAGTTTAATACCAGTGGTTACAGGTTTTTAAAGACCTACTTCTGACTGCCTTGAGCACTCGTGTCTTTGAAGTGTCAGATATTATCTCTGTCTCAGGCTAAAGGTCAGCCCCAGGGCTTGTGTCTCGTGGTCAGAGGCAAAGGGTCTCCCGGTTTAGGTACTCCACCTTTAGATCCATACACAGGTGTGTTTCTCTGACTTCATAGTATGCTCAGTTCGTCAAGGCCCCAAATTGCTTACTGCATTAATCACTGCTACTATAACAGTGTATGAGCTGCAGTCAGAGATGTAAGCTACTTAACCAGTTGAACAAGTGTGTTTGACAGTGTCCCATTATCTGTATGCCTATTCAGTGACATTTTGTATTAGCTAACATTCATTATTCATTAACTAGCTGCTTATTAACATTCAAATAGAATGATAACATACAACCCTAACATAGTAATATTGTATTCTGAATGAGAAAATTCCACCTGTGGTGGACCACTAAGATTTTTTCTAGTGCAAAATAAGTATAGTTTATTTGTGCATATTAATAAGCAGCTAGTTAATGTTGCTATGTGGGTGCTAACATAGTGTTACCATGTGTCCTGTATTCTGTAATTACCCCGTTGTCAACCAAGGTTTAAGCATTGATTAGATTAGATTATCAGTAGGAAATTCAAGCATGCCTTGGCATCCATAAAGACATTCCCATGATCTATGCACATACCCATCATCTACAGTACACATACAGTCACATACTGTTCTACTGTGTCAAGTTCCTTGAGGGTACTACAGTACCTGAGGGATACTTCCTTACTTTTCTTGCTTACTATTCTACTTGTCCATGAAGGCCTTGGGTTGCCTTCTCTGCTTCTACATAGTGCGTAGTATACTGTGATTAATACACAGGTGACTGAGCAGAGGTCTGTGCACGCTGTGGCCTATATTCTGAAAATGACTGTAATCTATTACCCTGTTTTTATTTAGAAATGTTAGAGCACATGTACTATAAAGCTAAGGAGAAAACATACCAAATGCACCAGCACTTTTTGCTGAGATAAATTCGTACAGTAAGATTAATTCGCTGATCATCTTACTGTTGTGCTGAACTGAAGTCAATATCTTTTGTGCTGGACTGAATTCAGTATTTTTTTTTTTGCTGTGCTGAACTTAAATCCATATATGTACTGTTGTGCTGAACAGAGTTCAGTATATCTTATTGTTGCATCTCCTTGCTGTTTTGAAGGCAGAGAAAAAGGCCAAGCTGGTTTCTGTGATGAGCAGCTTGGAGGCTCACAGAGACATGGCCGACGAAGCACAGGTGGAAGACGAGCTGCCCCTCAGGAGTCCTCTGCCCCTCCAGCCCCAGCCCCAGCTCCAGGGACAGCCTAAACCTCAGCCTCAGCCTCCTCTCCAGGCTCCCACCCATGCCAAGCTTCTGACGCAGCCCCGAGCCCTAGCTTACCAGATGCAGCCTAAGCCGCAGCCGCAGCCACCACAGTGTCAGTCTCACATAGTCTTGGCTTCCCAGAGCCAGCTCAATCCACAGCCTCAAATGATGCCCAAGCCGCAGTCACTGTCCCAGCAGTCCCAGTCCTCCCAGCAGCTCCAGCTCCAGCAGCAGCAGCAGCAGCAGTCCCAAGGCCACGGGCAGCCTCAACAGCTCCAGCAGCAGCAGCAGCCCACTGACCCAGCCTCCCCCACCGTAGCTACGACGCCTGAGCCCGTGCCCATCGGAGGCGGGGACAAGTCTTCACCCAAGGCCGCAGACATGGAGTCGGAGTATGATGTAAGCTCCCATTCATATCAGAAAAGCAGTGGCTGTCATTTGATACTTCTGTGCTGGACTCATAATTGATAAGTACAAGAATATACAGTAGACCTGAGTGATCATGCTCTACATGACATTTACAGAACGTAATAATAGCCTTCTTGCCCTGTAGTATAAATGAAAAGCTAACAAAAGTTTTTTGTTAGAAATGTTAATAAATCTTCATTCATTTTCATTTCAAATGATAATTTTTTACTGCAAGGAATAAAATGTTGAAAGAAATGTGTCCTTAGAACTTAGTGTATACTATTATGTATGCATCGTTATGAGCCATTGCCACCTCACAGAAACAGTGGCAGCCTTCATGCCAGCTAGTTTTTAGTCCGCAAACAGGAGCAGCAAGTGGTGAAAGACTATAACCCTCAGCATGAACATATCCAATCACACATGCTATTAACTGTATGCTGGCAGTGTATTAAATCCAACACTGAGGGACAGTGCTGGCAGTGCAAACAGCAGTAATGATTATTGCTTGGGCTAAGACACCGCTCTCTTTCAGTACTGCCACATGAAATGAAACTGAAAATGAAATTTGTAAGTAAATGGAGTGAATGTGTGTGCCATGGAAAGGTAGAGGTGGCTATACAGTAGACTTCTCTGTGTACTTCTGCATAAATATCTTGGTCTGTTCATTTTTGCTGCCTGTAAGCCTGTGAACACAGATCAAAGAAGGAATGTTTCTGAATGTATATTAAATGATGTACCTATTTCCTGATATTAATGTACTATGTGTGTGTGTGTGTGTGTGTGTTTGCATGCATGCACCCTCAGGATGGTCGTGGCTTTGGTATCAGCGAGCTGGTGTGGGGGAAGCTGCGGGGTTTCTCCTGGTGGCCCGGCCGAATTGTGTCCTGGTGGATGACTGGCCGCAGCCGTGCTGCGGAGGGCACACGCTGGGTCATGTGGTTCGGTGATGGCAAGTTTTCTGTGGTGAGTCATGCATGCAGGTACTGGACATTTGAACGCCCTATGGAGCACACCGTCTGCAGAACACTACAGACTATAACAGAGGAAAATAGTAACTTGAAGGGAAAATTCCGGGTGAATCAGTTCATATCTGAGCACTGTTTGTTGGGAAAGAATGCCGCTAACATGAACTGAATGGGGAATGGAGAAATTAAGCTAAAAAAAGTTTCTGTGCCCCATTCAATTTGTGCAAAAAAGTTTCTGTGCCCCATTCAATTTGTGCAGCTTATTCAGTCTGTGAATAGGGAATCCAGGGGAATGAATCCAGGGTAATGGGTTAATTCACACCAGATTTCTCCTTTCAGAGATTCACCTGTTAAGAATAAAATCTGTTGTTTTATCTTTTAGGTATACACTTTTTATGTTCTCATTATGTTCTATTTTTATATCTCTTTTATGTTCTCTATACTGTACTATCTGTACTATTTAAGGATTTTTCTCCACCATCAATGACTTTTGACAGTGATTTACAATGAGGCTATAGGATCTCAGAGTGTGTGTTGTGTGTTGTTGAGTTTGTGGTTTTCTCTTTCTCTCTCTCTCTCTCTCTCTCTCTCTCTCTCTGTGCTCAGGTATGTGTGGAGAAGCTGTTGCCTTTGAGTTCTTTCTGCAATGCCTTTCACCAGCCAACCTACAATAAGCAGCCAATGTACAAGAAAGCCATCTATGAGGTGCTGCAGGTGAGAATGCGTCATCAGAACCATAGTGTGTGTTGGGATGGTGCTCTGCAGGAACTAATGCATTGTCTAAATGTTATGCATATGCCCTAAATCTTTACTTTGGCTTGCTGTTCTGTCCTGGTGTAAATGTTCTCTCTAAAAAGTGTCTATATATCACTGTTGGTCATTACATTTGAACACCTGTTGAATTCATGGCGTAAGCATTCAGAGGCTTTAAGTTATAGGCTTTTAATTTTCTGCTTTAGCCTCTGCTGCTGAAAGGATACTTGTTCCTTTATTGTGTGTATTAGATTGATAGATTGATGCCTTTCATGCAATAGATTGATACATTTCAGAAGGAAATGAATGATTAGGCAAGGTGATAGGGCCATCAAATAAAACTGACCCAGGCGATCTTTGAACAGTGAAAGCAGGGGGTGGGCAGTGTTGTTGAGGAACAGATGTTGTTTATCCGACTGGCCCGATGGCATGTTTTGCATGCCACTGCAGGTAGCGAGCCAGCGGGCGGGGAAGGTGTTCATAGGCTGCCCTCAAAGTGATGACATTGACACATCCAAATCGGTGGAGCTCCAGAACAAGCAGATGATCGAGTGGGCCATGAGCGGCTTTCAGCCCAGCGGACCCAAAGGACTGGAGCCCCCAGAAGGCAAGGGCACTGCACTGAGAAGCCCACTGCACCACCCAATCTATCACATGCTCTTACATGAAATACAAATGGCTCTTTAACACTGGTGGATTTTACCCTGGACTCTTTTAAAAGTGAACAAAAGTGCAAACCTCATGCTCCATTGTTGCAACAATTGAAATCTACACTTCCATTCATTCTTAGTCATGACCCAGCCAGGACACAGCAAACAAGTGTGTCTCTCACACTCACACACACACACACTCACACACACACATTCCACAGCAATACACCTGCTCTTTGTTTTGCCACTTGCTGTAACTTACTGCAAGTGGCTAGAACTTACTGCAAAACATTTGTTAACATTTTTGTTAGTTTATTTCTGTATTATGTCGGTGAGGTGAAATATTCCCCGTAACTCTGCACTCCCTCTCCCCATAGAGGAGCGTAATAAGCAGGAGTACCCCGAGATATGGGTTGAACCCGAGGCCGCCTACACGCCCCCTCCAGCCAAGAGGCCTCGCAAGAACACAGCGGCCGAGAAGACCAAAGTCAAGGACATCATCGACGAGAGGACACGGGGTGAGTGTTAGCCGTCCAAGCGGGAGCGGCAGCTCCGGACATGGGATTGGACAGACAGTGAAACCTGAGTGTGAATGACATCTTGTTTATGTGTCCTCTCCTCTCAGAGAGACTGGTGTTCGAAGTGCGGCAGAAAAGCAGAAACATAGAAGGTACACATGAAAGCATCTGATTTTTTTTATTTATGTCTGTGAACATGTCTGAAGTTGTCTGCAAACATGTCTCTTGACTGATTTCACTTGACAGATATTTGCATTTCGTGCGGCACCCTGGACGTTAACCTGGAACACCCTCTCTTCATTGGAGGGATGTGTCAGAGCTGCAAGGTACTGCTCTTTCTCTCTCTCTCTCTCTCTCTCTCTCTCTCTCTCTCTCTCTATTGTTCCTAATCTCTCCTCTTCCTGTGTTTTGCCTTTCTTCGACTCTTCGTTTCAAGGGCGTGTAAAGCCATTAATGTTTGATAGTCAGTAAGATTAGGTCAGACTACATCAGAGGATTCCTTCAATAAGTTACCGTAATTGATCACAGGTTGGGTTTGTTTGGCACCTGCACACAATAGTTGACTACTCTTGCACATGTGGCAGTGGATTAGTGCCTGCTCCTTGTTTTTGACTGGCTGGTGTTGTTGGCTGCTGAACAGAACTGCTTCCTGGAGTGTGCTTATCAGTACGACGACGACGGCTACCAGTCCTTCTGCACCATCTGCTGTGGAGGTCGGGAAGTGCTCATGTGCGGCAACAACAACTGCTGCAGGTCAGAGCAACTGTGTGTGTGTGTGTGTGTGTGTGTCTGTGAGCTGAGTTTATTGTATGTTATGTAATGATGTATATTGAGAGGCACGAGTGCATCCTTCCCTTTGCCTTCATTCATGGTCATTTTATTATATTATTATTATATATTAAAGGTCTCATTCCATCGTATTTTCATTAATTTTGTGTGGTCTCTCGTCTAAAATAATGTCATGAGAGTTGGTTTCGACAAAAATATGCTGTGGTTGTCTTGTTTCAAGCTATTTTAGTTAGGTGAAAAACGAGTGCAGGGATAGTGCGAGAGGATTCTTATGAATATTAATGATATACAAACGTATCGCCTCTGATTGGCTAACAGCACTGTGACGCTCCCTCTAGTGGGTCTGTCTGCAGGCAGCCTAATAATGTTTTCTTGAGGGCGGGCTAACTGTAAAGCTAATATTCAAAGTGACGTAGGCTTGCACGGCTTTTTCGATTCGCTCGTTTTTCCCGGCTGTTTTCTATCACAGGCGAATACAGACTACAGGGGAGCATTTTGAAGTTGAGCATGCAAGTGCAACTTGGGCTGACCTATGGTAATGTATAAAAATCAAGTATTAAACGGTTTATTTTGGAAGGAGACCTTTAAACAATTGCTTGCTGGAGGTGTTTCGGTTAAAAAAAAAGTTGTATCAGCCCTTGACTAATAGCCTGCCTTAACTGATAGCATTCTAGCTCTGCACTCACAATGCCTCCCTGTGCTTGCTGATTGGATTGGTTCGAAACGCCTCCAGAGACACGGAGCTCAATGAGGTCAAAGGCAGGCTAGCACTGGAGACAGATAATAATGGAGCAGAGGGCATGGTCGTGGGATGCATTATGTACTCAATATGTATGGAGTATGTGCATGTATATTTGGATCTACTTGGTGACGACCAGATCTCAGTAGTTACCAAAGTCCTACTGAAGACATTAATAAAGGATGTGGAATGAGTATAGCGAAGCTAAACTGTGCCACAGCCCTTCTAAGTGTACGTGTCGATCATCAGCATGTAGCCAAATGATCTGCCCCCCTGGCTGTCTGTTTGTAGGTGTTTCTGTGTGGAGTGTGTGGACCTGCTGGTGGGCCCAGGAGCAGCCCAGGCAGCTATAAAGGAGGACCCCTGGAACTGCTACATGTGCGGCCACACCGGCCTCTACGGCCTCCTGGAGCGTCGCCACGACTGGCCCAGCCGTCTGCAGCACTTCTTTGCCAACAATCACGACCAGGATTTTGTGAGTATGAGCAGAAGGCTCATTTAATGTAAGATTGGGTAGACCTAGTATCTGTAATGTATGTCAATTTCTGTAATAGCAGGTATGGTCGGAATATATTTTGAGGGATTTTTAGTTCACAGTTTTTGCCTTTTTTTTTCATTTAAATTGATTTTTATCTGTATCTAAGGCCACACCAATAAAATTAGTTGGTTCTCAGATTTTTTCAGGAAAGATATGGAGCGAGCGAGCGAAATAAAAATAAAAATAAAAAAATGTTCTGAAGATAAATTAGCACATTCACAGTTAATGTTCATTAAAGACATTTACTCATGTGTTAAGGAAAAACTAAATGTGGCCTAATTTATAAACTTAACTTTCACACCTCACAGCACACTTTTTGTCATGAAGGTTTTAGGCAATGTACAAATTCATAATTCTGTCATTCTATGTTATGTAAAGGTTTGACGGTTTGTTATTTATTTAAAAGTTTGAAAATCTAAGCACCAAGCAAGCTGTCTGTGGAATTGAGGTATGACATAGTTGGTAGCTTACGTTCAAACTCATTTTGTCACAGTTCATCACAGGGCATTAGAACGTCAAAATCACATTGATTCACCAGCAATTAGATAGTGACTAAAACTTCGTGATCAGCGTAAAGGAGATAAATATTCATCAACGTGCAGTCACGTGAATCTAGAAAAGAGACAATTTTTTTGCATGAAGAAGCGTGTGTCTGTGCGCGCGCGCGAGGATGTGAGTGTGTAGGCACATGCTATTCATTTATTTATTGATTGATTTTGATGGCGAAACACTTTGAATGGGTTTTTTTCGCCTCTCAATCAATGAAATATCAAACTCACCTCCACAGAGTTGCACAAGCAGACTGCTCTCGGCACCGTGAGTACAACTGCGCAAAGTTCTCATCCTCTTTAATTTCAATGCACTTGTCAAATGTTTTTCTCTTCTGATCAAATATTTTTATAATTGCAAACACTGGCCTAGCAGGATCCACCGGCATCTTTCCTCATATCATGTCTCTTGTCTCTTGCGCTCTGAAGTGAAAGGCGCAATTTGATTGGTTTTCGACGTCACGTGAACGCAGCATGCTTATTTTCAGTATTCAGCTATCAGCCAGTGTTTTTTATGTTCGTGTGAGTTGGAATTCAATTTTATTTTTATTTCATTTTGCATTTTTTTCAAGCGGCGAATCCGAGAACCAACTAATTTTATTGGTGTGGCCTAAAAAACGAACATGTCCTAAGACACTTGGCAGAGGCCTTCTACAACATGGGAAAACCAGTGTCAATCCCAACACCAGCTAAATGTTGCCACAAGTTTGTCATAGCCAACACATACCCAGACATCATTTTAATTGGACATCAATTTATACTGTCCTTCGTCCAGGAGCCTCCGAGGTTGTACGCTCCCATTTTGGCAGAGAAGAGACAGCCCATCCGTGTGCTGTCACTGTTTGATGGCATTGCTACAGGTGAGCCACAGCTCTTCTGAACCACAGATTACAAGGTTACTATCTTTGTCTGCCTTATATTGCAGGTCTAGTAGTGCTAAGGGAAAAACTCAAACTATGTCTCAGAGATTGAGAGTGGGGTCTTGATTGTATGACCTGGATTATTCACCTCTCATGTGAAATGAAATGATCAAAGCTGAAAGCACATCTTTGTGGTAAACAGTGTTTTTAAATGAAGCTCATTTCCAGGGAATGTACATGTTTGGTTTAGTTATTCGCATTTTTGGATGCTGTGAATGCATTGTACTGTCATCATGTAAAGCCCACCACAGGCAAGTTGTGATTGGTTACTTTTTGGTCATTACAAATGGGCAGAAATAGATGCACTTCCGGACTGACCTACAGAGCAGTTTGCATTCATTTAGCTTGAGTAGAGTCTGCAGGATGGATCATTTACTAGCCCTACTATTCCTCCCCATTTAAGAATGATTTGTACTACCCTAACATGTGAAGGATTTGGTCCTAACACCCCCACACACCCTTAAGCTGTTCCAGACTGTTTATGCGTCAACTTTAACCTGACCCTGACCTTCTGACCTGTCTGCCACGTACAGGGCTGCTGGTGCTGAAAGAGCTGGGCATCCAGGTGGACCGTTACGTGGCATCCGAGGTGTGTGAGGACTCCATCACCGTGGGCTTGGTCAGGCACCACGGACGCATCATGTACGTGGGCGACATCCGCAACGTCACACGCAAACACGTGAGTGGCCCCTTGGTGTTTACTATGCCTAGGATGCTACTGCTATCTGCTACCTGTCCCATATTGTGTCCGTTCCAGTTATACAGGGGCAGTGTGTGTACAACCAGTGTTTGCCAGGAAACTGTAGGCCAGTTATTGCAGATAGTTCCTTATTTCATCTGTGATGGCAGGCTCGAGATTAGTGTTTCTTAACTGGTGGGTCATGACCCAAAATTGAGTTGCAAAGCCATTCTTGGTGGGTTGCGGAGCTTATAGCTACATAAACAAGTTACCATATCTAATCTAATGTCAGACTTACAAGGTGTAGGCAAAGTGTTAAGTTATGCCTCATTTCACGTGTTGGATATCTTACATAATCTTCGATCTGTCTAGCCTATTGTTATGCATTGGTGAAGATTTTTAATAATCTTCATCTGTTTGGACCTATAAAACATCTGTTACCTGGATGCTCTTCCCCGCCCCCGCTCCTGCACACACACACACCACACACCTGTATTAATATACAGTAAGTAGAAATGGAACATTTAACCCTAAACATCAATGTTTACAATACTAATTGGCCTATCATAAAGGGATTCAAATTGGGTGGCAGAAAAGTTTCAGTGTAAAAGAAAATGTCATTAATCAGTTGTTTAAGTTAACAGTGTTAGGAAATAGTAGGGCCCAAGACTAGACCAGTTAAGAGCCACTGCTATAGATTATGCCTGTGCCATTATTGGCTATAAAGACAGTGGGAAAGAAGTTAGTGAGATTTGAAATTGTGTGTTTGGGCTATAGGTGACACATTTGTGCATTATGGCGTTGTTCCAATTTAAGACGCACTGCATTCCTGTGTTTCCTTGTTGCTAAATGATTTAATGCATTCATGTCTCATAGGCAACAGAGGCTCTGTTTGTGTGGAGCCCAGAAGTCTTTTTTAAAACATACTGTATATATCAGATTTGAGGCCATTTACACGAGTTGTGCAAGACACACATACACAGACAAACTTGCATTTGTAGATAGATCACAGAGAAGATCAGTAGTGTCAGGAGAAAAAGAATGAGAAAATTTGGTGCAACATGGACCAAATTGCAAACCAGCAGCTAAAGTCAACTGGTCGTTTTCCTCTTGACCTGAACATGTGTTCAGGAGCCTGGAGTTTTCCTTTTCATTTGACTACAGTACATGCATGTCATTGTGCCATGCTCAGGTCGTTCTGCCATGTGTTCCTGTTGTGCATGTTTGTGTCAGTTTCCCATCTAGAGGGTTAGCTGTGATATGTGTCTTTCCAGGGCTGTTTGCACCAAGGGGACCTGTCAGTTGTTTTTCCTCTCGTCCTTGTGTCTCAGATCCAGGAGTGGGGCCCTTTTGACCTGGTCATCGGCGGAAGCCCCTGTAATGACCTGTCCATCGTAAACCCCGCCAGGAAGGGGCTCTTTGGTATGTTGGTACTTCTCACGCCAGCACATCTGTGGTTTTAGTTTGCTGAGCTGTATTCCGCAGTGACCTCTCGCCCCCTTTTCTTTATACCATTAAAGAAGGCAGGAAACGTTTCCTTTAGAAACTGTCCAGTTTTTAGGATCTGAAACAGAACTGCTGGTTGCTCATGCTACTACCCACAATTTCCAGAGTGTACGGTGAAGGAGCAATGTTTAATCAGTAAAGGTTCAGAATTATAGTTTAATAATAACATGCAGCTGACGTGCAAATTGTGATTTTCATTGAAACAGTATTGTGTATCCATTCTATTATATTCATATGGACAGCCTAATGCCTGCAGCTGGAATGCAGCTGGAAGTCCAGAAGGATGCTTGCAATCAGTAACTCTCTGAACTCTCTCTCTACAGAGGGCACTGGTCGTCTGTTCTTTGAGTTCTACCGTCTGCTGCACGAGGCTCGGCCCAAGGTGGGCGATAATCGTCCCTTTTTTTGGCTCTTCGAGAATGTGGTGGCCATGGGCGTGAGCGACAAGAGGGACATCTCTCGCTTCCTGGAGGTCAGCCTTCCTCTTGGAGTTGACAAATATGCGGGATATGATAGCCATCTAATGGTTCAAATGTGTCATCTAATGGTTCAAATGTGTCATCTATTTTACCACAAGGTGGCACTGTTTTGTAAAATCCTTGTGCAAGTTCACATTTGGCCTTGTGGCGTTTTTACTGCTGGCCTGGGGTCAGCGTTTTGTCCTAGCGCGAGGGGATTCCATATTGAATGTCACCAGGTGACAATGTTGGAACCAAGAGATTAGAGCCTAACTCAGCCCTGCCCTTCCTCCTATCAGTGCAACCCTGTGATGATCGATGCCAAGGAGGTGTCTGCTGCCCACCGTGCTCGCTACTTCTGGGGCAACCTGCCTGGCATGAACAGGTTGGTCAAGCAAAAGTCTCACACATATTTCAAAATGTACCGTACATCCTGTTTGAAAGTGCTAGTACTTGAGTGTGATTGGCTAGTGATTGATCTTGTGTATTGGTTATGTGGTTTTGATAGACCTCTGACAGCGATGAGCACAGACAAATTAGATCTGCAGGACTGTCTGGAGCATGGCAGGACAGCTAAGGTATGTGTCATGATGATGATGATGATGGTGTGTGTGTGCCTGTGTGTGAATTATTTACACAGTTAATTGCTTAAATGTTTGCTGAAAACTCAGTTTAACGAATTTGACCGGCTCTGTTCTCTCTCCTTTTCTATTGTTCTCTTGTTCACTCTTGTTTAGTTTGACAAAGTGAGGACCATCACCACCAGATCCAACTCCATCAAGCAGGGCAAAGACCAGCATTTCCCTGTCTTCATGAATGACAAAGAAGATATACTCTGGTGCACCGAGATGGAGAGGTAGGGAGCTAATCTGCTGCATCATGCTACATGCTCACAATAGTGCTGCACTAGGCTAAATCCAAGTGTAAACCCTAAGCCCTAAATCTCAAAGACTTAAGCGGCATGAAGCTGAATTCCCACACACAGAATGGCTAGGCGTCTGAATTCCCACACACACAGAATGGCTAGGCGTCTGAATTCCCACAAACACATAATGGCTAGGCGTCTGAAATCCCACACACACAGAATGGCTAGGTGTCTGAAATCCCACACGCACAGAATGGCTAGACGTCTGAAATCCCACACACAGAATGGCTAGACGTCTGATGCCTGCCCTGTCGCTCGACATCTGTACTGTAGGTCTGAGTGGCATGCACAGTTTTCTGAAACTTAACATACACTACACTGAAAACTTCACTGCTGATTCATTTTGATTGTTGAATTGGCATCTAGAGGTGATGAAGTTTATTTCAAACAAGGGTGGTTGAGCTCTCATGTCCATTGATCATTTTCTCTGGAAGAAAAATGTCTGGTGAAGTCTTAAAATTATGCAGTTCCAATGAACTCCATTATGTGGGTCAGCGCTTTACTGTTTTGCTAAAGTCATGCAAATACCCTTTGGAAACACCACCATGAGCTGAACTGGTGCTGCCAGACATGGACACTGGTTTCTTTGGCAATAATGAATAACCAGGGTTGCACTGGGACTGGCCTTCTTTCTAGAATTGCTTAAAGCATTTCTTGAGGAGGATCTTTGAGGAACAACACGATTACTACATAGTGTCACTTAAAGATAGCTGATTACCCTGTGCTGGCCCTTTACAGTAAAATCTAGAGTGTTTGGGATAACCCCATTGTCAACCCAATTAGTCTTTACAGCTAATATGCAATAATTTCTTCAAAAGCATTCATTGAAATATGAAATATAGCTTATCTAAGTAATTTGCAATACAATTGAATTAGTTTTTTATTACAATTTCCAGAGAAGCTCCTCAAACACAAAAATATGAATCTCTAAATTATTAATATAATCTCTAAATCATTTATATATGACGCATAATGAACATCCCCTTCTAAATTTTTGATAAGCCCACTGTTTTGTAATGAGATTTTTTTTCTCTACATTTATTCATTCTAAATGTGTGTGTGTGTGTGTGTGTGTGTGTGTGTGTGTGTGTGTGTGTGT